>CM074489.1:13784212-13821028 GCA_037389245.1 Oryzias sinensis | reverse complement strand
TTTTACGTTTTTGCGTTGGTGTTGTGCGTGTGTGTGTGTATTTTTGTTGCGTTACACAATTGTCGTGTTGTTTTGTGCTTTGGGCGACCTTTGACCCCATTTTTTGGCGTTTTGACGCGTTTTTTTGACGTTGTGGACCTTTTTGAGTGTTCGACCCTCGTACCAGTTACAATATGGTCCTTGCACTCTGTGAGTGCTGCGGGCCATAATTAAGTGTCCGGATCCTGAGATCCCAACCGCAGCAGAAACATTTGAAATACCAGCTGACATTTTAGTTTTACAAAATGAAGACCAAACTTTAAAACCTTTGTTCGCCAAAGTGACGTCGAAAAGTGACAAATGTTTGGGAAATGTGCCGTTTTTTGTTGTTGATGATGTTCTGTGTGCAGGTGAAGGTGAACAGCTATGGTTAGTTGTTCCAACCACCTCAGGCATCATGCTCTTAGCACACGCACTCCCATGGGCGGGTCACCTGGGTCGTCGCAAAACATATCGTGTTAGTTCATGTTTTTTCCATGTACACTGATATTCAGACGTACTGTGCAACATGTCCTACCTGCCAGAAAACTGTCATTATACATAAGTCAGACAGAGCATTACTGCACCCACTTTCTATCATTTCCACGTCGTTCAGGAGAATAGCCAAGGTAATTGTTGGACCTTTACCTAAGAGCAGCAGTGGTCACGAGTAAATCCTGGTGGTTTGTGATTATGCTACACGGTTCCTAAAAGCCTTTCCCTGCACACCATTACAGCTCCTGCAGTCATGAGAGCGTTAATTCAGTTTTTCTCCAGGGTAGAATACCTGATGAAATTCTGACAGACCTGGGAACCAACTTCACCTCCCGGTTGATGAAACTTTTCCAACAGCAGCTTGTCATCACTGCCGTCAAGGTGACTGTATGTGAGAACTGTTGGCGCCTCGCGGTTCATCCATTTTATGCATCAGCAGCCTAATTCTTCGTGATCCTTCTGGTTTTTCTGTTTGCAGTTGGCTGACCAGGCCATCTCCATGATTAATTCCACCGGACGCAGTGCATGGCTGGGGGAGGCTGATATTGCTGATGATCTCACTGTTTGGCCTCACCATCCCTCCCAGTGGCGTCTTTTGGCTTTAGGTGGCACTCAAAGTTTTATGTATCAGTTTAGCTTTCGGCTGTCGTATCAGTCATGTTTTCGACTACATTTCTCAGACGTCCTGTGCTGGACTTGGTGTAATCCTATGGGCTCCCCTTTGTTTATCATCTTCTTGATGTTTTCTCTGTGTTCTATTTTCTTCCATTATCACTGGTCTTTTGCATTTCTGCGGTCGCGACTCGTTTTCGAATCTAGAATTCCGCTTTGTTTAAGTAAGACGTATGGTCCTCTGCCCATCTGGAATCATTCCTGCCATGGAGCTCCGGTTTATTGATGCATGCCTCTCTGCCACTATGTCATCCCTCGTGTTTGTGCAGCACATCCTTAATTCAATCTTGGTTTTATAATTAAGAATTTGTCTCTGTTGGGCCACCTGAATTTTGCTATGTGCATTTTTCCCCACGGCCATCTTGTTTTCTTGTTCTGGGTAGCTCAGTCCTGGACCTCCGTGTTCCTGTTGTTCTGGATGTTTCTTTCTTTTTTGGTCTCTAATTCTCAATGCTTTGAGTGGTTTTGTTATTATGATGACTGTTTGGATCTTTGGTCTCCCTCCACTTGTTTTCTGATAGTCAGTCCTCTTCTGTAATAATTCTGCTGAGACTTTGAGGGCTGCGTCACTTCTCATGCATGGTTCGCGCAGCTGCCCTGTGTCCTGTGCGTCTGTTCCTCATCCAGTAATTGTGAAAAAGAAAATTTCTACGTGTCTGCTGCAGCTACGCATATATCTGCATTACCTTTTCACCACTACAGAGTTCCTTGTTTTATTGCAGGAGTTTCATTCTAAAAATAACCATGATCGCTGAAATCCAAGGAGTCTGATTACAGAAGTTTATGGCAGTAAAATTCCTCACTGACTAAATACACTTTTCTCAGACAGACATGAACATTTTCATCCTTTTCTCGTGTCAGAAATCTCAAGCTTTCATGAAAATTAAGTCTAGGATCTTGAAATGATGAATGAAAACAAAGATCTGATGGATAAAATATTTCTGTAGATCTGAAGAGCTCCGTGTACAGGAGACACGGCAGGGACTGAGTAGATTGATTGACGGGGTCTCCTGCCAATCAGGACACAGAACAGGGTGCTGTTTAAAAAACGCAGCATAATCGCTCTAAAAGAATGAGCTAAACCGGTAAAGATGAACTGTGACGTAGAAAGGGAAGACTGTCTTCTGTTCTGTTTGACAGGAATTTTAGAGGGTTTCAGGTTGGAGCACAGACTGCAGAAGGGGGGAATAAAATGTCACTTCTTGATCATGTGGGCAGATTAAGAAAAAAAACATGGGTCTCTGATATTGTTCAGTGGGCCTGACCAAACATGGGGGCAAGCCGGATCAAGCCCGCGGGCCGTAGTTTGCCCACCCCTGAATTACTGTGAAATATTAAATTAAACCACGCAAAATATTAGTGCAAAGTTGAGCTAACATCTGTGCTCGAGTGAGTGTTTATATTCCTCTAAAAAATGCATGATGGAAGGTGAAAAGTAGACCCCTACCACAGCAGCTGCGGCAGCCAGAAGCTGTACGGCTGCAGATGGAGAGCCAATGCCCCCCCAGGCGATTGCATCCGCCACCCAGGCCAGGGCCAGCAGGACCACCCACGGGGCCCCCAGAGCCAGAAAGCAGGGAGGCATGGGGGCGGGAGACAGAGAGTGCAGCTCCAGCTCAACCAGGAGAGCAGCCCCCTGCCAAGCAGTGAGGGCCCAACGCAGGGCCCCGCCCCAGAAGATTGCCCACAGCCCCAGATGAGGACTTCATAACCACCCAAGAGTTCTAGGCCGAACCCTAGGTACGAGCCAGGATCCCCCAAGGGAACCCTGCCCCGCGCTCCATGCAGCCACCCACCCGGCCCATGGTTGGTCCATGAAGGAGCAAGGCAAAGGGCCAGCCTTCCCCCGCCCAGGAGGAAGACATTCAGGAGAATAGGGGGTCCACACAAGGGGTGTTGTAAACATGGCCCAAGCAAGCTCGTCCCCACTGGAAATTTGGCGAGGCCTGACACTCGGGGGCAAGGACCAAAACCCACAAGACAGGGACACAGACACCCCCGGCTCAGGTGTGATGTGATGCCCGGCTATTGGTCTTGCCAGACGGCTCAGGAATCCTTCTCCCTGCGTGGAGAGAGGACCGCCGGGCCCAGGAAGCCAGCACCCAGGGAACACGGCCGCTGTTGCCAAGGGCCCAGTACCCCCTGCCAGGGATGGGGTAGGGGACAGATGGTCCAAGGTCCCACCTTCCTTGTGAAACCATTTCAAACCAAACTAAATGCGTGTGTGTGTGTGTTTGTGAGGGTGTGTGCATGTGTGTGTTTACGTTGGAATGTATATTTGGAGTAGTATATTTGGGGGTGTATATTTGGGGGTGCAGTTAAAATTGGCAGGTAGGGCACTGAGGGGACATCTCCTTATTACTCAGTGATGTCCCATCACCCTCCCCACCAAGGGCCCTAAATGTCTATAGTGCAGTTAAAATTGGCAGGTAGGGTGCTAAAGGAGCACAAGCAGGGGCCCTACATGCCTACGGTGCAAATAAAACCGAGGGGGGGGGGGGGGACTATCAGATACGGCAACCACTGGACGGGGACCACTGCAAAGTAGCTCCTTCCCCCAAGGTGCAACGCAGGCTGACCCCCAACTCCCATCACCCTAATACCCCCCCAGCATAGGGCTCAGGTCCCCTCATCCCAGGGGCCCCATCCCACGAGGCACTGCCACCACCCACCCCACACAGAGAGAGAGGAGCCAGAGAGCGCCGCCCCCCTGGAGCAAGTCCAGGTCCCTGCCCCTAGGAGAACTCTGATCAGGCCTCGACGGGACCGATGCAGCCACAACCAGCCGGGGCGACCGCCGATTGCGTCAGTGGAGACCCCAACCCGTCAAACCTTCAAGGTCCCGTACCGATAGTGGGCCCTCCCCCTCCTCCAAACAGACCCCCCACTGGACAGGGCCAACAAACCCCCCCCTAGACCCCGCAGACCTGGTGGATGTCACCCAGAGTGACCATGGGCCCCAAGAGGGTTGCCCCGCCCCGTCCCAGAGCCAGGGAAAGAGCGATCCCAGCCCCATGTGCGGATGGGTAGCCCATCCAGTGCCGCTGGAATGAACAGTATATCATATTTTACATTTAAAAATTTCAACTACAAGGTTACTGACTGAGCAGATTTTGACTTTTATTGGTGTTTGTCAATACACAAACTAATTTAAAAGTATAAAAGGGCTTTTTCTTGTTTGTATTCCTGCAGGTCTCCCCCAGCATTGGATGACTGAAGAGGAAGATCTCTGCAACCAGCAGAGGAACTTTAGAGTGCAACAGAAGGAACCAGATCCTTCGCTGATTAAAGAGGAACTGAAGGAACCAGAACCTCCACAGATTAAAGAGGAACCAGGGGAAGTCTTCATCAGTCAGGATGAAGAGCAGCTCGATCTGAAGCAGGAGACTGAGACCTTGATGGAGATTCCTACTTATGAGGAAGATGAGAACAGTGAAACAGATCTAAACAATCAGCAGAAGAACTTCAGAATGGATCATGAGGAATCAGAACCTCCACAAACTGAAGAGGAACAAGGGGAGCAACAACTTCAACAGATTAAAGAGGAACCAGAACCACCACAGATTAAGGATGAACCAGGGGAACTCTGCATCAGTCAGGATGAAGATCAGCTTGATCTGAAGCAGGAGACTGATACCTTGATGGAGAATCCTACTTATGAGGAAGTTGAGAACAGTGAAGCAGATCTAAACAATCAGCAGAGCTTAGATGTAACTGATAGTCAGGATGAAGAAGGAAACAAACATGAAGAATCAACATCAGCTACAGATGAAGAGACAGACACACAGAACAGAGATCAGAGGAAGAGAAGAGTCAGAATTCATGTCCAAAATGTGTCTGATGAAAGATATTGTGCATCTAAAAACTGTGGTAATAAGTTTAGTGAGCGGCCTCAGTTGAAATTTCACATGAGAACTCACACAGGAAAGCAGCCGTTTTCTTGTAAAGAATGTGATAAAAGTTTTAAAAAAAATTCAAAACTCAAAATACACATGAGAACTCACACAGGAGAAAAGCCTTTTACTTGTAAAAAATGTGATACAAGATTTAGTGTAAAATCAAATCTCAAAACACACATGAGAACTCACACAGGAGAAAAGCCTTATTCTTGTACACAATGTGATTCAAGATTTAGTCAAATATCTAGTCTCAGAGCACACATGAGAACTCACACAGGGGAAAAGCCTTTTACTTGTAAAGAATGTGATACAAATTTTAGTCATAGATCTCATCTCAAATCACACATGAGAACTCACACAGGAGAAAAGCCTTATTCTTGTAAAGAATGTGATTCAAGTTTTGGTCAAATATCTAGTCTCAAAAAACACATGAGAACTCACACAGGAGAAAAGCGTTTTGCTTGTAAAGAATGTGATTCACGTTTTAGTCGTAAATATCATCTCAAATCACACATGAGAACTCACACTGGAGAAAAGCCTTTTACTTGTAAAGAATAGTTTTTATGTCTGATAAAGGGCTCAGTCATACATATCTCGATCTGTACGGTGGCGCAATGGTTAGCGCTCTTGCCTCACAGAAAGAAGGCCTTGGGATCCAGTCCCAGCTGGGGGACATGAAAAATTACTACTACGTGGGACCTTTCTTTTTTTTAATTTTTTTTTTTATGAATTTATTTATTTAAGTTAAAAAAAACACAACTACAAAACAAAACAACAACACGTGCGTGCGTGCGTGCGTGCGTACGTGCGTGCGTGCGTGCGTGTGCGTTATATCTAAGGACAACGAGACAGAATTCCATCCCAAAGCTTGAACTAACTGTCATGTGTTAACATTGTGTTAACTGTACATACTTTGGGGTACGTTATTAAAGAATCATATAGACAGGAATGGCTCAAGACATATATAATTATGCATTCATTGTTTTCTTGATACTGGGAAAAAAAAAAAACGATAGCGGTCTCCCTCCTGAAACCCACTCTGTAAATAATCATCTTGTCATTGTTTTAAAAATAAATAGATAAACAAAAAACAAAGTTGAGAGTAATTACACATAACCATCAGCCAGACACCTGCAAATGAAGTAAATAGGACCTTATGGAAAGAAAAAGGTGAAAAGGGTGAGGACACACATAGTATAGATGTTTTTACATATTTGATGCCAGAACTCAGTGTTACCAGAAATAGAATGATCGTTTTCCCACTTTGTTTTGGGAAGTGATAAAGATTCATCTGAGAATATGATTATTTTATATATTTTAGAGAGAAGTTTCCTTCTTGAGGTCATTTTTATTAAATCTGTTACTGCAGGTGGAAGATCTAAATTTACTGTAGTTGCAAACATTTTAGCTTCTATTGAAGATTTAAGTTGTAGGTATTCTAAAAATTGACTGTTCCTGATGCCATATTCTTGGATAAGATAAGAAAATTGTACTAGACCACTGGAATTAAAAATATGTTTGAGATGTGTAATACCCTTTGTTGCCCAGAATTGTAGATTGATTGTTTTTTTATTGCTTAAAAAATCTGGATTATTCCAAATAGGTGTAGAATAAGATATAGATAGACTTGAGTTTGTAATTTTATAAAGTTTCCACCAGGCATTGAGAGTGGAGGCTACTGTCATTACTTTATAACATGTATGACTCTTGATAGATTGACTTAAAAATGGGATGTCTGAGATTTGGAGTTCTTTGCCCAGTTCTTTTTCACTATCTAACCAGATTGTGTCTGACTGACTTGGATGAATCCACTTAAAGACATATTGCAGTTGGTTAGCTAGCGAGTAATAGTAAATGTTGGGAGCGTCTAAACCTCCCTGAGATTTGGGTTTTTGCAAGGTGGTTAATTTTATTTGTGTTTTTTTTTTTCTAATAGAATTTTGTAATGATTGAGTCTAAAGATTTGGACCAGCTCCGAGGGGGCTGCACTTGAATCATTGAAAGCAAATAATTTATTTTAGGAAGAATTGTCATTTGAATTACTCCTATTCTGTCCATGATGGAGATAGGTAAATTTACCCAGCATTGCAGGTCATCCCTTACTGTTTTCAACAGAGGGGTAAGGTTGAGGCTAATCCGCTCTGACGCCACGGAAGAAATTTTAATACCCAAGTAGGTGATGTCATTTTTGCATACTGGAATAGCTGAAGTAAAGGCTGTATTTTCCTATTTAGTTTTATTCAGCGGAAGGATAGCTGATTTGTTCCAGTTAACTGAGTAGTCTGCAATTTTTGAAAATTGATTAATTAATTGTATAACTTCTTGTAATGATGATTGAGGATTTGGTAGAAACAATAAAACATCATCAGCATATAAACTAATTTTATGGTGGGCTAGAGATGTCTGAATTCCAATTATGTTGAGGTTCTGTCGTATAGCTGCTGCTAAATGTTCAATAAAAATAATAAATAAGGAAGGAGAAAGTGGGCATCCTTGTCTAGTTCCTCTATGCAGCGTAAAGCTCTGTGATGTAATACCATTGGTGGTTATTGTGGCTGAAGGTGTATTATAGAGAGTCTTGATCCAGTTAATGAATGACTCCCCAAAACCAAATTTTTCCATGACACTAAAGAGAAAGGTCCAATTGACTTTATCAAAGGCCTTTTCTGCATCTAAGGTAGCTAAGATGGTGTCTTTTTGCTGTAGAGTCGAGTAATGTATTAAATCAAACAGTCTTCGTGTGTTGCTAGAGGACAGTCTTACTTTAATAAAGCCAGTTTTATCTGGGTGATTCTTTTTGGGGGTTACTTTTTCAATCCTGTAAGCTAAAGCTCTGCTGATGATTTTTAAGTCTACATTAATAAGAGAGATAGGGCGATAATTTGATGGGAAAGTTAGGTCTTTATTTGTTATAGGTCTTTATTTGTTTATATGTTTTGGGAGCAGAGAGATGACTGCTGTATTCATGTGTTTTGGAAGTATTGAGGTTTGCTTTATTTCTGTAATTGCTCTGATGAATAATGGAGATATAATATTCCAGAAATGCTTATAGAATTCAGCAGGGAAACCATCCGGTCCTGGTGATTTATTATTTTCCATGTCATTAAGTGTAGCTACTAGTTCATTATCTGTTAAAGATTCGTCTAATTTGTCCACTTGTTCTTTAGTGAGTTGAGGCAGCTCAATACTATTAAGAAATGAGTTGATGTCTTCTTGTCCAGTGTTGTTAGTAGAGGTGTATAAATTAATATAATATTCTCTGAATATTTCATTGATTTCTTGAAGTGAGGTTGTCAGCGGAGTCCCTTAAAGTAGAGATCATTGTTCTTTCTTTATTTCGTTTAATTTGGTTAGCCAAATATCTATCCAATTTGTTTTCATGGTTAAATTTCTCTTGTCTTAATCTTTGAATTAAAATTGTCTTTTTGTTTTTTACAGTGTTTAATTGAACTTGATATTTTCTTAATTCCTTTTGTGTTTCTTCTGTTGAATTATTTGCATTCAATGATTATGATGATGAGTATTTTAATCCTTTGCTCTAGTTTCTCCTCTTCGTCTTTTTCTCTCTTCTTTTTATAAACAGAATATGATATGATTTTTCCTCGTAGAACTATCTTGGCTGTTTCCCACAACACTGTGGATGTCAATTCTGGCATGTCATTAATTTCTAGAAAGGATGTCCATTCTTTCTCAAAATAACTATTAAATTTAGGATCTTTAAGAAGCAATGTATTGAATCACCATCTGATACTGTGACTTTTTGTATTTAATGGGTTCCACTGAAATGTAACGGGGGCATGATCACTGACTATGATTGAATTAATTTTTAAATCTGAGATCTCTGATATAATCGAGTTACTGGTTAAAAAGAGATCAATGTGAGAATAAGTGCCATGGACAGATGAAAAAAAAATGAACTCTCTGGTTTTGGGGTTATAAGCTCGCCAACAGTCTGCAAGGCCAAATTCATTCATGAACTCTTTTATTGTATTTGTGGATTCCCAATTACGTTTACTAGTATTAATGTTGGACCTATCTAATGATGGATCAAGTACTGTATTAAAATCCCCTCCTATAATAATTTGACATTTGGAAATATCTGAAATTAATGAAAAAAAATTCAGAAAAAACAACGGATCGTCTGCATTGGGCCCATAAATATTACCAATTGTTACTGGGTTGTTGTTAATAGATATATTTAAGATGATAAAACGTCCTTCAGGGTCTGTAATTGTTTTATTAACCATATAATAAATTATTTTATTTATGAGGATACTGACCCCTCTCTGCTTTGAATTATAACACGTTGAGAACGGATGAGTAAATTTTGACGTTGCCAATTTGCTTTGGGTTAAATCTGTTAAGTGTGTTTCTTGGAGTAAACAGACGCCTGCTTCTAAGTTGTCCAGGTGAGTAAAAACATTATTCTTCTTTATCTGTGAGCCAATCCCACGTATGTTCCAGGTTACAAATTTCATTTTTTGCATGTTAAGTTAATTGTTGTGAAAAAGTTATTGGCTGCAAAGTTATTGTATCTATGTAAATTTTCCAAATGAATATATATTTGTGTGTCGATGAGTGTGTGTGCAAGTGTATGAGAGTGGATATGAACACATACCAATGAAAGATTTGTATGAGTGTATGCGAAAGAAACAACAAGCATTAAAAGACGGACAGTTACCAAACTGACAAAAGCAACAGAAAAACGGTACGATGGAAGATGTGAACATAATACAAATAACCTTTAATAATGAGATTTGATGCAGTAACAACTTAAATGTTAAAGCATACTCCTTGTGTCTGTGATTATCATGAGAGGAATCAATATAGCCAGGGAGTAATGTCTTCTTTTTAAATATTTTTCCATCGACGTATAACTTGTCAACTGATATAATAGCTCTCTTACCTTCTTCCATCATTTTTTTGCTGATAGGGAAGAGCTTCTTTCTTCTGTTGATGATTTCTTGAGAAAATTGGTCATTAATTCCAAAATTGGTCCCTTTTAACTGTTTCCCTTGACGCTGGACCATCTGCTTTTGTTTAAAATGTTTGAATTTTGCCACAATTGGTCTTGGTCGAGTGGAATTGGATCGCTGAAGTCCTAGACGGTGCACCCGGTGGAAGGAGATGGAGTCAACAGTTTCCACTGGGATTTTTAGTTGATTTGTCATAAAGCCCTTGATTGTTCTTTCAGGGTCTTCTGTGGGTATTTCTTTGATTCCAGAAAAGACCAGATTGTCTCTCATACTACGAGATTGTAAATCCAGAATTGTCTCTTTCATAATTTTGTTTTCTGCAGTAATGGAGAGCAGCTGGTTGTTGGCAGAGGATAGTGTATTTGTTAGGTCCTTTACTGAAGCTTGGAGCGATTTATTTTCTATGGTGAGAGTGTCTATTTGTTCTTGGCTGTACTCTAGACCAGTGTTTTTCAACCTTTTTTGAGCCACGGCACACTTTAACCTTGACAAAAATCCCGCGGCACACCAGCATCCAAAAATAGAATAAAAAAGGAGAAAATCCTAGTCTGTATTGATCTACAGCCCCTCCACAATCTCATATGCATTTTTGTAATAATTGTGACAGAAAAAGCTGGAAGTTGCAGCTGTTTTTTCTAAAAGATGGAAAAAAAGTTAAATTAGAAAATTTAAAACTGTTTGATTTGTTTTCATTGTTGTTTCAAGATGTTAAGAGGAGAGACTCATTGTGCGCCAATGCGCTGTCAATTTTAACCCAATGCATCATGGGAAATGTAGTGCAAAAATTCCTCCGAACGCAGACAGACTAGCGTCTCTGAGCTTCATTGTTTTGTTCACTTGTTCCACGGTCTGACACCGGATTCTGTGGAAAGCGACACCGCTAAAGACGAGCTTTAGCTGGTATTTTTGTTAGAACTGAGAGACTTTATGAGCAGAATCAGAACAAGGAAGTTTAGACTTTAACCACTTCTGATTGGTCAGACTGATGACATGTGATTAAGACTCCTAGAATGATTGGCGGAGACAGTTGAAGGGGCGGGACTTTTTAGCAAACGGCTTTAGTTGCGGCTAAATCGCGGTACCGTTATTCTTATCAAAATGTCTTTAAAAGAATAAAATAAACACAAAGAAAAAAGTATTTTACGATCTTTTATATTCCTAACTACTCAGTGTTTTATCAGGGCCTGTTTGGATGAACAAAGAGCTGATATCCTGGAGATGGGGAATGTTGTTAGATCAGTGAATGAGGGCAATTTCCCACGGCACACTTGACCATCTCCCACGGCACACTAGTGTGCCACGGCACACTGGTTGAAAAACACTGTGTTGAAGGTGTTGGAACTCTTTATGCAAGACTTCAATCAGGGCCACTCTGGCATCAAGTGAAAGAAGTTTCTTGTCTATTGACATCAACGTGTTGTTTACCTCTGAGAGGGACTGCAACGATGCTGACATAGCCTGTTGCGGTGACGATGAGATGTCCGAAGTGGCAGGTGAGTCTGGAATGCGTGGTTTTTTGGCCTTGTTAGCTTGCCCCATTGTGCAAAGATTGATGCTATCGATGTAGTCCTCCAAATGGGTCAGGTCAGTGTTTTGATCCAGTTTTTAGAGAGCGCGCCGGGCTCTGGTCTTGTTTAACCTTATTTTCAATTTCCCAAGTGAGGTTGCCTATGAAGCAAGACGTAGGAAGGATGGGAGAGTCAGAGGTGGTTTCCCTCTGACTGAACGGGGGACCTTTCTGTGTGGAGTTTGCACGTTCTCCCCGTGCATGCGTGGGTAGAACTGTGACGTGTCGGGATTTTTGATAACCGCGGTGATGAACCGCCAGGGGTCGCGGTGTCGCGGTTAACCCCCCCCCCAAAAAAAAAACACACAAAATCCCCCGGCGGCCGCATCACAAATAAATACAACGTAGTATTCTTTATTAACAAATAACAGTAACAACTAACTACTACCTATCTAACTAATGAACTAACTATATAGCCTATATAGGTGTTGTGGATTGACTTTGACTGTGTGGGTCAACGCTGTGTGTAGGAGGATGCGCGTGATGATTCCTCTGCGCGGACCAGTCTCTAGCTGCATGCGAGGCTTCACCTGTGCTCTCTGGTACAGACATCTTTTCAGAATATTATATATTGCCCAGTAATAAACAGACTGCAGACACTTTCTCACCTTTCCGCTGGCCATGAAGCCTGACACCCATGAAGAACGCGGGGCAAAAGGCCTTTATTCATACACACACGTAACTTTGCGCTGCACAAAATATTTCACAAACAAAACATGTAGTGATATTGTTTTGATATATATCCGGCGGGCAGCGTGTGTTTTCAGATCCTCCAACAAGGACTTGAACCAAGGGCCTTCTTGCTTTGAGGCAAGAGCGCTAACCACTGTGCAACGTGACAACAATTATGTTTATGTTTTTTGATATGTTACTGCTGAATGTAACCAGAATGTTGATGGAACTTGTTTAAAGTAACAATCCCCATTTTTTTTCTTTCTATATAAATCTTTGTGTTTGTATCACTTTTGTTTATTTTGATCTTCGGTTCTAAATGAGGCTGATTTAATACATATAATTTAAACTTTCATACATCATCCATACAAGATGCAATGTAACAATGATGAGTATGTGTAGTCTTGGACTTTGGAAGGATCATTATCAAAGTGGTTGTTTTGTTTTATTTAGTTTTATTTAGTTTTATTCTGTTATTGTTTCCTTTATAGGGGGTTTGGTTTGGTCGGAGTTTTTGGGCATGTCTGTCTGTCTTCATTAGGAGTTTTTTGTATGTTAGCGTTATTATGTCAAATGTTTAATTTTGTTGTTTTGTTGTTATGAGTGTTGTTGAGTGGGGGTTTGGATTTTTATAAGCTTTTGCTTCTTCCATTCCCCTTTCAAATCTTATTTTCCAAGTCATGTATTGACTAATAATTTCTTTTTCCAGGTAAATGTTGATTTGATTTGAAATAAACTTGTTACTACTACTGTAAAAATACATACCTTTAGTAACTGTACAAACATATTCTATTAAAAAGCAAGAATCGTGGTTCGATCTGTGAGCCATTGATCTTGATTCATGAATTGAATCGGATTGCCACCTAAGGAACAATCCACAGAGGTAAAGGTTTTACTAAAAACGTATGAAGGAAGAGGCGGATAAAGAACCAGACTGGTGTTTGTGTTCTTGTGATTCATGTTTTCTAGTAGACATTAAAACTGTTCCTCTGTTCTTTTTGGTTCTCAGTGTTCTGTTCTAATCTTTACTGTGAAGAATAAAGTGGAAGTGAACATCAGTCAGGTGTAACACAGGTGTTGTTGCTGGCTTTGTTTTGCCTGGCTTGGCCCTGTATTTTTCTCCACCACCGCCTTAATGGACTATATCATACAAACTGAATTCACGCTTCCCGGTGCACTTACTTTCCTCTGACCTGTGGGCGGATTGTTTTTTTCTTTTTGTTTCTATGGTGCAACTAAAAGTTGCTGGACTCAAGGACATGCTACAACAGTCGTGCCTTTTGTAAATGTGAAACCATTAATCTTTGAAGTACTTCTGTATATATCTGAATCACCATTTATTGTCTTTCTTCATTGTCTATCACTGTAAATAAACTGCTCCACACCAAACAACAACTTCAGTTTCCTGCCACTCCCTCCGAGAGTCGAATTTCAGTTTTCTGGTCACTAGCCCAATTAGGTCTTTTTTTTGTGACACAGTTGCTACACAGACGTGTGGGGTATTTCCCACAGTGTGGGTTTCTGCTGTTTGTTGCTTCTCTGCTGGTGGACTCTGTTCCAAAAAGCAGAGCATGTGACGTGCCCCGGTAGTGTAGGTCAATTGATGTTCTACACTTTTGGTCCCAAATCTGCATGGAACTTTAAATATGAAGGACTGCATTCACTGTGAAACGCGTATTTATTCAAAGACGTGAGCATAAAATGACTTAAGGAGAATAAATGTTTAAACTTTTAGACTAGATGGAGACTAAAGCATTTTTCTTTTTTAAAATCTGTGAAAAATATCACATTTATCTAAAAATCAGAATCACACTCCAGAACAACTGTTTGTCCTGTTTTTATTGGACTAATGTTCACCATCTGCTTAGCAGAAATATCTAATGTTGAGCTGAACTGTTTACTTTTTTCACGAGTTTGTTCATAAAACACAATTTGTGTGCAGTAAAGACAGCCGTTATAAAGCCTTATATATGTTATAACAGGTTTAATAGTATAAAATATAACCAGTGTGTTGGTGACTGAAAGAATGAGAGAAACACCTCTGCTGTTTGGACACTTTGACCAGCAGAGGGCAGCAGAACTTTCAGCAACTCTGGATCTGATCCCACAAAAACAATCCATGGATGATCAGATTTCAGAAGATTTGAAGGATCAAAGACAAAGATGTTCTGAAGAGAAGATGTGAGAAGAAAGTCCAGAATGAATCCACTCTGACTTCTCGTCATGTCTCTGAAGCTTGTGTCTTCATGTCTTCACCTCAGAGTTTCTTCTGGATTTCATGTGGATCAATAATATTGATCATGTTCTGTTGTCATTTTCCATCAGAACTTCAGGCTTTTCTCTGCTGATGATCTCTGAGCTGAACTTCTTGGAGGAATTTCTGAATCTGGGATTTGGAGCAAACAGTCAGAACAAAGGAGGTTTCCATTTCTTCTAAGCTCTGCCAGAAGAAAAGAGCTGAAGCTTGAAGCTGAAGCAGCATTTGCTCAGAGAATCTGTCCTCCAGACCAACAAGTCCCACCACAGCCTTGAAGACGTTTCCAGAAGCAGCAGCAGACTGTGTTCCCATGACGACGCTGAAGTCAGCTGCTGCTCTGCAGGAGAAAGTCTGCAGCTCCTCAGTCAGGAAGCTCTTCAAGCTCGTGCACATCTGTCAGTGCAGCAGCAGAAAGCAGTTGATTCACGCAGGGCCATGCAGCACACAGCACACTCTGTCACTCCTCTCTTTTCGCCACCTGCAGAGAGCATCCCACTTAAAGGTGAGCACTGCAGGTGGCGCCGCGCATTCCCCACGCCGATCCGCCAGAGACGCGTCCTCGCGTCGGAAGAACGCACGGGCTGCAGCTGCTCCACGACGGCGACCCCTCCGATCCGCTCCTCGGTGCGCCGCTCCGGTCGGTCCCAGCCCCGGCTAAGGCCCTTCCAACGGCCACACGCCCCCGCTGGTCTCCTCCCGGATGGCACCTTAGCTGATCGGAGCCGCCGACAGCAAGTTCCTGGCGAGATGTTGCGCCTCTCCCGGAGCACTCCGCTGACGGCCCGGCAGACGTCGGTCCGCCCCCTGTCCATCTCCGCGCAGGCCTCCAATGCCCGCATCTGCGGCAGTGGAACCGGGCGGTGCGCCCGTCCCGCCTCAGGCCGCCTCCGTGCTCCGGCGGTCCGCCCTTGCTGCCCGTGAGGCCCGCCGCTTGTCATGGGCGCCGAGTTGGACGCCGTAGTTCTTTCCGGGCCCCTGGCCAGGCCTGAAGCACCGCCAAGGCCACCCGGATCCACCCCCTCTTCCTTAGAGGATGGATTGCTCGGAGGAGGCGCTGAGCTGCCGGGGAATTGTCGTCCCCACCACGCCGCTGCGTCCTCACCTTTTTGTGGCCCCTCTGCGATCCCACTTCTGACACCATATGTGATGGGGTCCCGCCGAGAAAGATGCAGAGGAGCCAAGGTGAGGAGGAGCTGTTTTTATTTGTCGCCACTGTTGCTACACGCAGGGCCATGCAGCACACAGCACACACTGTCACTCCTCTCTTTTCGCCACCTGCAGTGCTCACCTATAAGTGGGATGCCACGCCCACAGGGCGTCGCTCTCAATACCCAGCCAGGCGGCACCACAGGTGGAAATCATAAATAACAATAAATAACAATAAAACACTGTGTGGCCCCCCCTCGGCATCTGACGGTGCCACAACGTCACAACGTTTCCCTGCAGGAAGTCTGAGACTTTTCAAAGTAAGAGCCTCATGTTGGCAGAGATGGGTTGGATTCTTTGATGCTCCAGTGTCTTTTGGATTCAGGATGAGTTCATGCAGATCAAGAAATCCCACCATGATGATCATCCTTGAGGAATTTCAAAATAAAAGACTTACAATCACCACAATCACTGCTGGATGATAAATACATTTACTCTTTATTTTCTGTCAATAAATAATATTTATCAATAAATCCTTGATTCTAAATGATGGATCTAAAGTAGAAAAGAAGTCAAAGTGCTGACTCAGCACAGATCAAAGGAGACACAGATGATTTCCTGGATTGAAGAAAACATCAAACATCATGATGTGATCTGGAACTGAGCTGTTCTTCAGAAGATCCTCCCAAACATGGAAACTGTTGCTGCAACACGTGAAGGTTTGGTTCTGTTGCTAGTGAGATCTGATGGATCAGAACCAGACTTCTGTCAGCTGGAACTGTAGCTTTTTCCAGACCATGACATGTTGTTCAATAAAGTTCATTCCAAAGCGTGACTGATTCATGAAGTGGTTCCTTGAGCCGTGAGTTTTGCCAGCAGCAGGAATCCCTGAGAGTTAGGAGACAGTTTGTGGAGAGAGTTTGTAGATTTAAGAGAAACCAACGTTTGAAATGAAACCAAAGTGTCCTAAACCAAAATCACTGAGCACATCTCAATGTTCCACCATCAGTCATTTTCCACAGTGGACCGTCACCACACACTTTACAAGACAGATTTTCACAACTTTTCTGACAACAAATCCTTAAATTGTTCCATTCAAGGAAACATTGACTAATATTTGTATTGATGCTGTTTTCCATCTGTGTTTTCAAACCTGCATCAAGAATTAGTTCATGTTTATTGATTCACTTTCTTTGGAAGTTTGGCTTCTCTGATGAACCACCAGAGGGCGACAGAGAACTGCTGATATTATTAACACAACAGTCAAATAAATCAACATTTAGCACAAAGTGAACAAACTTAGGTCACGTGCTAACGTTCTGATTCTGTTGGAAAAGCCTTTTGTTTTGATTTCT
This sequence comes from Oryzias sinensis, assembly GCA_037389245.1. NCBI lineage: Eukaryota > Metazoa > Chordata > Actinopteri > Beloniformes > Adrianichthyidae > Oryzias > Oryzias sinensis. The sequence goes on along the minus strand of CM074489.1, from coordinate 13,803,971 downwards.
TCAGGATTTTGGCTCAAAAAGACCAATGACAAATGAAACTCCAATAAAGTTGCTTCATAATGAGGAAATGAAATGTTATTTTTATTGAATGAACACCGTCACTGCCTGGACCTCTTTCTGGGTCCTAGTGCCCTAAATGTTACAGCTCCTGGTTACACAAGAAAAAAGTCCATTCTAGAGGCCACTCTGACGTCATCATCATCAAAGACAGCGTTACCTAGCAACCATACCAAGACCATATCAGCTATAGAGGGAAACACAACAAACCATCAACGGCGGTTAAAGCAGTCAGACGTTTGTTCTGCAGCTCAGCAAAAATCTCTGCTTTAGGTTTTGGGGAGAAAAACAAAGGAAAACACACGGAGAAGGATTCTGCAAAGGAAATCCCAAGTTCTATTGGTAAGTCAGCGTCCTGGAAACATGCTTTGTTGGTTCTGAAGTGGCATGAATGCAGACTTAGATTGGTTTGTTTCCTTGGATTCTTCAGATTGATTCAAGCTGTAAATGTTGTCAGCATAAAGCAAGTTTGGACTAAACTAAAGCAGAAAGTGGCTTTGAAGATGGTCAGGAGAAATGAGGGCTTTTTTCAGGAATTCTGGGAAGAGGAGGACTTCTCCAAACAACCAGAATCTAGGAGGAGGTTTTTTCAGCATTGAGATCAGGATTTAGCATGAGCTTCAATCCCATTTTTGTTCAATCCAAATGTTTACTGTCATATTCAGGAGTTCAACTCTGAAAGCCACCATGACATCATAGACATTAAAGACCCTGTTACCTAGCAACCAAACACAGCAAACTGTAGACTATTCAAACTGGACATTTTGGGGCAACAATTCTTTTCTAACTCAAGTTTTTATGAAAAATCCAAATGATGGAAACAGATTGTGTAAAGGAAATGAGGATCTATTGGTGAGTCACAGTCCTGGAAACATGAGTTGTGCTCTGATGAAGACGCCTGATCCAAATGTGGATTTTTGAAATGTTCTTCATGAGATTCAAACTGATTGAAGCTTTGAATTAAAGGTGTCAACACATTTCTGCATTGGATTCATTCTGTTTCAGTGTCTAAGGTTGGTTTTGTGGCAGAAACCAAGTTTTTGTTGAACATTAGCGTTTGAAAAAGCAGAAAGTGGCTTTGAAGATGGTCAGGAGAACTTCTTTGAAGAGGAGGACTTCTCCAAACAACCACAACCTTAGAGGAAGTTTTCTGAGCATTCATAGAATGCTTTTCCAATGACTCATCATTTTCCACAAGAAGCTAATGAGTTTTTCCAAATGCATGCTGGATATTCTTAGTTCTAGCTTGGAAAGCACTTTGTGGGATTTCCCTGGAAAACCTGCTTTATCAATCATTTTGGTCTCTTTTTCTTCTTCTAAGTTCCAGCTTGGTGAGTGTGCAGGTCGCCATGGCAACCAGTGTCCAGGTCAAAGGGAGGACCACGGCCATCCAGTCTCCAGGCTTTTGGATTGATTTGGATTTGATAAACATTTGTTTCCCACATTTTAATAGTAGAATTCAATTGGGATCTGTCATCTCTCTGCCACCGTGACACCGAGTGATGAGTTCATGCTCCAAAGCGGCCCGATCGCTGGCTTTAGGGACTATTCCAAAAGCTTTCAATGATGGCGGGGAATGAACGTTAGGAACAGATGACGGCTTGAAATGTCTGCTGTTGGTTTCTGATCCAGACAGAAAATCAATCAAATGTCTGTGAATCCATGATTTCCTTCGAATCTTTGACTCTAGATTCAGATCCATCTGGTTCAAAGGATGAAACTGCAGCTAAAAGTCTTTCAAAAGTCCAAATCCTCAAAGATGAAACAGAAAGTTCCTAGAAAGTCAAATGAAAAACAATCAGATTGTCTTAGATAAACCCGTTTGGAAGTTAAAGCATAGAAACAAAGAAAGTTCCAAAAGCTAAAAGCCTTAAATAAAGAAAAGTCCAAAGAAAAACAGAAATCCCACATTTGGATCAGTAAAGACATGAATTCTCCAGAAACATCCAGAAACAGCTCTGAGCAGCAGCCATGAAGGGACTGAGAACAGACGGACATCAAAGCAGAATCCAAGCAGCACCTTCATCCTGATGAAGCTCCGCCCTCTGACCTTCAGCAGTCATCTCCAGGCTCCGGCCCCAGTCTGTGACGGCTGGATGATGCTGTCCTCCACCTGCAGCTGGACCTGGATGTTCTCTCAGACCATGTAGCCTCATGGATCAGAAGGTTGAGGGTTCAAGTCCCTTCATGGTTGAAGTCAGACAGAAAGTGAAGAAGAGGGAACATTCAGAGCAGTTTCTGTGCTGTTTGCTTCCTCATGAGTCACGTCTAGATCAGGTCTGGATCCCAGTCAGAAAGGGATCAGGAAATCTGCAGATCAAACCTTCATTTACTGAAATGGAAAACATCAACTGACTTTCTACAGATTCTACTTCCATTCATCAAACTCCAACAGGAAGAAGATTTACAATCAATCAAATCTGTTGATTTCCTGACAAACGTTGTTTTCTCTTCCTGTTTGAATGTTTGATTGTTTTCAAACATGAAGAGTTTTTTTTCCTGTTTTTAGCTTGAAATTTCTGTTGAAATGTAAAGGTTCATTCAGAATTCCCCAGTGGCCTCATGTTGGAGGAGGGGCTTCATGAGATGCTGCTGGGGGCGGAGCTTGAACACACACCACTTCCTGGAACCCAAACTCAGGCTAAGTGGAGGAAAAGTTGGGATTTCTGGTGTTTTTAAAGATCTGGGGCCTGTTTCAGAAAGGAGGTTAAGTGTAAACTCTGAGTGCATTAACCCTGAAATCAGCGAAACCCTGGGTTTTCCATTTCAGAATGGGAGGTTTGTTAAACCAGAGAAAGCAGAGTAAGTCAAACCCGTTTCTGAAAGAGAGGTAACTTATACTCGGAGTCAGTGTCCATGGTTACTTATGCTGTGAACCTAACCTGGTCGGGAGCAGGTTTTATTCTCCAAACTCAAGGTTTCTGCCGGTCTCCTCCCCTTTTTAAAGACGAAGCGGTATTTTTAACTTTAACCTTCATTGCCCACATTTCCGTCACACAGAGACGGTCTAAGTGACAAGAATGGCTTGTCCTGTTTTGGAGGACCCAATAGACGAGGAGGCTGCATTAATTCGTAGAGAATTATATTTACCTCGTACGAGGATTTTGAGAAGACTCGATTTTTTTGTCATTTCCCCATACGTTTTTGTGAGCGTTACCGTTTTTCGTTGCAGTCAATTACATATATACAATGAAAACAACCTTGATATGTATTATTTATTCATTTTCTTTTCCACCTCATATGGAGCAGAAAACTGTGCCTGTAGGCTGGAAGCAGGCAAAGGCAACAACAGCAACACTTCCTCACCTGCACCTGTTGTTGTTTGTGTGTTGATCCACAAACACATGCTGTGAAGAGGAACCTGCAGTGAAGGCAGCCATGTTGGAGCCTCACACATGTTCTCATTAGGATCAAATGAACCAGTGTGTTTGAGACTGAAAGAAAGACTGAAGGACAAAGAAATATGAAGATTTATTAAGGATCAAATCCAGACTTTATTCATGTCTTCAGACCAAAAAGCTGCAGACATTTTACAGACACAATTGAGGTTTTTCAACACTTTTCTGAGCAGAAGATGCAGTTCGGGATACAGCCAGAAGGTGTCGCCCTTCTCATTACTAATCCATGTTCAAACTACAGACCAGGGGGGTATTCCAGAAAGCAGGTTATGCTAGCTCTCACGGTAAGTTTGAGGCTAAGGAAGTTGATAACCTCAGTTTTCGGTTCCAGAAATGGAGGTATGTTTCAGGGTAGGTCAAGTTGCCATGGCAACTCATGCTCTGAACATAACCTGGTCGGGAGCAGGTTTAGTTGAAGCTTAGTTTGTTTACAGGGAGGTGAAGCAGCGTGGCGTGTCCATTTGAAGATGATTTAGTGGATGAAGAAGCTCAGATAATACTTTTTCTACCGTGAGAGGGTGATAAGACCACATGTGGATGCTGGAAATATATATATTTTTTACTTTGATCTAACTTAATTATTTGTTTCAGTTAAAATAAATATTTTTTGTGTAAGTCGGTTTAAAAATTACACGTAGTTTTCAGACAGTTATTTCATTTTCATTCAAAGTAATTCAATTAAGAAGGTGTAACTTTGGTGCTGCTGTTAGAGCGGCACCGCAAAGGATTGTGGGATATCATTCCCTTTGCCTGTCTGGACGGATTTGGGTTTAAGTGTGGGTTTATGACCAAATGTGTTTAGTTGTAAAGCTGTTTTACTGTGTTTTGCCATGCTTCGCCAAATTATTTTGCCGTACTGAGCTTACGTCTCTGCACCATGAGTGAGAGTGAAGAAGAGGATGATGAGTTTATATAGCACCCCTACGGCTTAGGATTGTTATGACAATCATGGTTAATTCTTTAACGGATTTTTGCACTCTGTGCATTATTCCCCCCGTCTTTTTTATTGTTATAAAAATGAGTATATCTGCCGGCTCAAACTTAGGCATTTGAGAGTTCAAGAAATGTAATTAATTAAGATGGAAAAAAATATTAATTGAATTGGAGTAATATGACATTTAGTTAGATAAATACGTAAATTTGAGTTGTATAAATATTTATTGAGTTTTATAGATGTAAGAAATTAGGTTGAATGAATTTAACTCAATTTTTTGTTACCAATAGAAGTAATTCATTTAAGTTGGCAAAATTGGATAAGGTATATATGTATGTGCGTCACAAGGAAAATGGAAATAAGATCAGAAACTCGTGCGTTTACTTTGTCTGCTCTTTTTCTACACGCAGAAACTCTTTTTTTTTTTGATGATGCAGCCGTGTTACTTTTTTGATGGTCGTGTAATCTTCATACGCCGTCATTAAAACCTCAGACTCTGTCTCACTGAAGTACAGCGCTTTCTTTTTTTTCACCACGCGTTTCCATGGTGACTCCAGAAATCGGCGATCCATTGAGAATGTCTTTATGTACCTGCCGTGCACGCCCATTAACCCAGGGTTACCAAGTTGAGCGTAATTACGCCAACTCATATCCGGTCTTTTGGAACCGACATACCCCGAGTAAGCAAGTTCAGGCGGATTTCAGCCAGAGTTCAGGCTTAAAGTCAGGCTAGTTTAAACATGCTTCCTGGAATACCCCCCTGACTGATTTGGTTTGTTTTTGTTATTTTAGCCATCAAGTATGAAGAAATCAGACCTAGAATTACAGAAACAACATAAAAAATGTTTCACAAACTTATTTTAATAAACTAAAATGTATATTTCTGTCTATTGGAAGTCATTTGAAGTGAAGCTGTGAAAGTGACCACATTTGTTCAACAACCTCATAGCAACAAGAAACAAAGCAGATTTCTCTCCAAAGAAGTTTTTTTCCTCCGTTTTCCATCCAAACAAAGACAAACAGATGTTCTGTTTGGCAGAAATGTGTTTCCACCCAGAGGAACCTGCAGCAGCTGCTGATCCATCATCCACACAGCTGCCTCTGCCTCCAAAGAAGCTGCTGATCTGCATGGAAAGAGAGCTCCAAGTCTCTGCAACCAAAGCAAAGAAGCAACCAGAGAACAGAAGCACAGAGCTGAAGCAAACATCCCAGAACGTTTGCTTTGGGAGTCCCACCTTCAGTTTGATCCGCTTCAAGACAAAATCCCACATGAAAGAGATCAAAGTGAGCTAACCAAGCTCTTCATCCAAGAGAAGCAGCTCCAAAGCACAAAGACTCCGTCTGGTTGCAGGAACTCTGGGAAAGAAGGAGCAGGAGGAACTCCTGCAGGAATCTCTGCAGGAAACATCAGCTTGGAAAGAAGAGCTGACTCAGCTGAAACATCAGCTAACATGGACATAAATGTTTGGGTTTCTTTCTATGTGTGCATTACTTGGGTTGATGCCGACCCAAGTAATCTGGTGAAAATTTCTTGTCTATAGCTCGATTAGAAATATGTTTTTTGAGAGAAATTTTGACGTGTTCAATACTTATTTTCCCCACTGTATGTCAGTAAGCTTTATACTTTATTGTGGTTAGAAAACTTAAAATCCAACATTATTCTGGATTCCAGAGCAATACAACATTTCTCCCAAGTGCATTTTTAACACACTCTGCTATATTTAAGATTGCGAGTCTACGACGGAGTTTTAGGGCCACGGTGAGGAAAAAAAATTCTGGCCAACATGGCGAGATTAAAGTCGTCATGTCGACTTTAATCTCGTCATGACGAGAAAAAACTCGACACAAAGTTTCGAGAAAAAACTCGTCGTGTCGAGACAAAAGTCGAAATAAAGTTTCGAGATTAAAGTCGCAATGTTGCGCGAGAGCAGTGAAGCTGAGTCTTTCAGGAGTATTCAGTGTTATGGCTAATGTTAGTGAGCCAGTGGCTTATTTAAGAGTTTACGACAGAGTTTTATGGCCACCAAAAAAAATAATAATTTTATTAGGAGATAAAAACTCGTAAATTTACGGGAAAAAAATCATAGATTAACAAGGAGAAAACACCGACGTTGTCTGTTTATCGGAGCCTAGCTTGAAGATGAAATATGTGGAGCCTTTTGTGAAGCTTTATTTCCGGATTATAGGTTTAAAACAAAGAGATTCTGAACCTTTGGCGACTCAAAATCAGATTATTGTCAGTGGAGCCGTCTTTCCGGGGTTCGGTGTCAGTAAAGCGGACTTTCATATGTAAAATAAGGAGCTCAGAGAAACGTTTGTGTGTAGAGGATCGCTGCAGCTTTTATTCTCCTTTTCATTCACATAACCTGAAGTTCATCTGTCACATTACGTCATGAACCTGTCATCCGATCACCAATGCGGAAGTAAACAGTGTTACATACGCCCACTGCTGCAGACGAAGCGTCCCGTCTGATCATTAAAAAACAAAGATGAATGAAAATAGTCTGTTATATTAGCATTACAACGTTGAAAAGGCAAAAAGTGCTGCTCCTCAGACGGAAGCGTCACACAGACGTAGAGATCTTGTGTTTGGTGGAGGAAGAAAGGATTGAAGTGGACAGCTGCAGGGACACCCGACGGCTTCATCGGGCTGCAGTGATCCTGCAAACCAACCATCAATAAATAAAACTTTAATGAATCGTAAATCAATCAAATGAGCCTCCAGACATTTGGAACATTATCAATAAACATTCAGCTCACCTGTTCAACTATGTTTAGTCGGTCTGCTCTGCTGCTGCACGGTGTTCACCTGCTGCTCTTCATGATGCTCACTTCCACAATAATCTCGTAAATTTACGAGTTTTTTTCTCTCGCGCGCAACATTGCGACTTTAATCTCGAAACTTTATTTCGACTTTTATCTCGACAAGACGAGTTTTTTCTCGAAACTTTGTGTCGAGTTTTTTCTCGTCATGACAAGATTAAAGTCGACGTGACGACTTTATTGTCGTCACGTAGGCCAGAATTTTTTTTCCTCACCGTGGCCCTATAACTCCGTCGTACGAGTCAGCCATCTTAGACGTTGCAAATAAAAAAGCAGAGAAAATGAACAGGACTACCAACACTGTAAAACACAATGATCATATCATATCAATAGGCTGAAAGATCCTATTTCGCCTCAATAATAAATTACACAACACAAAGTGTAAAATTAATTAAAATACAACTTTGTGCATTTTTATTTCTACTGTTCTTGTTATTTACAGTGAGAAGGCCATTTGATATATTTGGTTCTTTACTGTTTATCTTGTTAAGTTATAAACACAGAAACTGTTAAATAAATATGTCTTTACTTGTTTTGTGATAGTTGCACATACATGCTCTTATTGTGAAAGGTAAAAAGGGAGGGGAAGTGAGGACGTTGTTGTTGGTTGTTGATGGCATTGGAATAAAAAACACGTTAAGCCGAGAAGTGAATTTGAATCTTTTTTAACACATTTAAGTTATTACAGTGAAGTGAGTAAATTATTACAAAGACACACTAGTATTTTTAACATTTAATTTCAGTGTTCCAAATAACACTACATTAATGCATTATGTTTTAAATGGTTTAAAAACAAAAGGTTTTCATGTGCAAAGATTGTTGTTTGTCTTCTCCATATTGGAGATGGAAAAGTGGTCAACTCCACCAAAAGACTAAAGATTCCTGCTAAAATTGGGCAGACAAAATGTCATATTGAAACAGAAGTTGTTCCAGCCAAGATTCCCCTTCTTTTGAGCAAAGAATCTATGAAAAGAGCAGGAACTGTGCTGGATATGGAAAATGACTGTGCAGTGATGTTTAACCACCCTGTAAAAGTTTACAAGCTCAGGTCATTACTGTGTGAAAATAATGGATTTTGAAGACCAAAACATTATGGACAATGACCACATTTTGATAGCCAATGAGAATGTTATTCAACAAGAGAACACAAATGAAGAACTGGAGTCTCAGTATGAGGAGGAAAAACTGACAATCTCAGAAAACATGACTACATCAAAAAAACAAAAGATCTTGATGAAGATTCATCAACAGTTCGGTCATGCTTCTGTAGAAAGGCTTCAGAAACTTCTGATCAGCTCAGGCAACAAGGATAAAGAATGTGAAATCATCCTGAAAAGAATTAGATTGATAGAGTACTTTATTAATCCCGAGGGAACTTGCATATCCATCCGATGCTGCTCAAATACACAAACATTCAATAGAAATTTAAAGTAGTTGAGTAATAAATAGTCATAAAATCATAAAATAGTCACACTCAGTAAAAACAGAATAAAAGGAATAAAAATATAAGAGCAATAAAAACAACATAAAAGTAAGTAAAAGCAAAAGCATAAAAGTGGTAAAAAAGTAGATGCCCGTTTAGTGACTCCTCCTCATGACCCCTCCCCTCCCAGCGGCATTGAACAGTCTAATTGCACTCGGTGCAAAGGACTTCCTGAGTCTTTCTGTGGAGCATGGCAGAGAGCGAAGGCGGTCGCTGAATGCGCTCCTCTGGTCACTAAAGAGTCCATGTAAGGGATGACCAGTGTTCTTCATGATGCTGTCCAGTTTGGACAGCATCCTCCGCTCTGCCACCACTTCCACTGTCTCCAGGCTCCGCCCCACCACACAGTCTGCCCTCCTGATCAGACGATTGAGTTTTTTTATGTCCTTTTTGTTCGCACACCCCCCCTCCCCAACATACCACTGCATAGGACAGGGCACTTAAAACAATAGACTGATAAAACATCAAAAGGAGATCTGAGCATACATTAAAAGAGGCAAGTCTTTTTCCAAAGTACAACCTGCTCTGCCCCTTCCTGTGTATGGAGTCCATGTTTACCGACCAGTTCAGCTTCTTGTCCAGGAGGACTCCAAGGTATTTGTAATATCCACTACCTCCACCTCTGCTCCACCAATGAGGATGGGCTGAACCTCAGCAGGTGTTCGTGGGAAGTCCAGCACCATCTCCTTTGTCTTGGATGTGTCTGGGTGGAGGCAGTTTCGTTGGCTCCAGTGCACAAAGTCCTCCACCAGCTGTCTGTACTCCCCCTCCTCACCCTCTTTGATACAGACCACTATTGCTGTGTCATCCGAGAACTTCTGAATGTGCCATACATCAGAGTTGTAGTGGAAGTCGGTGGTGTAGAGGGTAAAGAGGAGAGGCGATAGCACTGTGCCCTGTGGAGCCCCCGTGCTGCCAGTCAGCATGGAGGAACTGCAACTCCCCATTTTGACAAATTGTGGCCTGTTGGTCAGATAGTTTGTTATCCATGACACCAGTTGGAAGTTAACACCAAAGGAGAGGAGCTTTTGCTGGAGAAGGAGGGGCTAGATTGTATTAAAAGCGCTGGAGAAGACAAAAAAGAGCATTCTCACAGCACAGCCCCCGGTGTCCTGGTAGGAGAGGGCCCGATGTAGAAGATACAGGACGGCGTCCTCAACTCCTACTTTTGGTTGATAGGCGAACTGGAGAGGGTCCTCAATCCGCACCTGGGGTCTCAGGCGCTGCAAGACCAGCCGCTCCAGCGTCTTCATGACATGAGATGTAAGGGCGACCGGCCTGTAGTCATTCAGCTCACTGGGGCGACTCTTCTTGGGCACAGGAACAATGCATGATGTTTTCCACAGTGACGGGACCCTCCCCAGATGCAGGCTCAGGTTCTAAACCTGCTGTAGGGGTTCTCCTAGTTCTGCAGCGCAGGCCTTAAGGAGCCGTGGACTCACTCGGTCTGGGCCAGCTGCCTTCCTGGGGTGGAGTCGTCTCAGTTACCTGCTCACTTGATCCGCAGTGATGGAAAAGGGGTGATCGGCGGGAGTTGGTGACTGAGATGGGGGCAAAGGGAGGGCATCAGTAGGGGGAGCACAAGCAGGATGGTTGGTGAGTTCGGTGGGGCACTGCAGCACCGGGGAGCAGGCAACATGGGGAGTAGCCTGGGGGGAGCTGAACCAGTTGAATAAAACATTGAGGTCATCTGCCCTCTCCTGACTCCCACTTGCCGCACCGCCCTCTTTTTTGCTGCATCCAGTCATACCTTCATGGTGTTCCAGACCTCACGCAGGTTGTTGTCCTTCAACTTTTGCTATAGCAGAAGAATGTGAACCATGTCAGAGGTATAGCAGAACTAAACCAAGACATGTTGTTGGTTTACCATTGCCATCTCAGTACAATGAAACTGTAGCAGTTGATCTTCATGAACTCCAGCCAGGTATATTGTATCTTCATATTGTTGACCAGTTCACACAATTTAGTGCTGGAAGTATTCTGACCACAAAGAAGTCATCTGAGATAGTGAAGCACTTCATTCATGCCTGGATAAGAGTGCATGGCCCTCCTAAGAAACTGTTCAGTGACAACGGAGGAGAATTCAATAATGATGAGATAAGAGATATGGCAGAAAAACTTTAACAGTGAAAATTAAAACAACAGCAGCATACAGCCCCTGGAGCAATGGACTAGTGGAAAGACACAACCAAACACTTACTGAGATTTTAATGAAAGTAAAAACCTCCAATGCTTGTGACTGGGACACTGCACTAGACTGGGCCCTTATGGCCAAGAACACAATGCAGAATGTACATGGCTTCAGTCCTTATCAGCTGGTGTTTGGACAGAATCCCAACCAGCCCTCTGTCCTGATTGACAAGCCTCCAGCTTTAGAGGGCACCACAAAGAGTGAGTGGGTTGCTAAACACATTTCTGCTTTGCAGGCATCAAGGAAGGCCTTTACAGAAGCACAATGTTCTGAAAAAATACGGAGAGCATTGCGTAAACAAATACGCCACTCAGATGAAAAATATGAACTAGGGGAAAAGGTCTACTATAAAAGAGCTGACTGCCATGAATGGAAAGGGCCAGGAGTTGTCATTGGCCAGGATGGTGCTGTGGTGTTTGTCAGACATGGAGGAACATGCATCCGAGTACATCATCTCGGACTTAAAAAAGCAAAAATATCGAGTCAAGATCACCACATTAAAGATAATGCAGAAGTGGAAACAAAACTTTTGAGAAAACAAATCGTGTCAGAGGTTTCTGATGACAGCTTGGAGGACACTTCACTAGCAGGAGGCACATCTGTGACACAGAATGAAGCAGAACAAAACACCAATGACAACACCAGGCAACACAAATTTGTGAAAGGAGAATATGATGTTCAGCTCAAAAAAGGACAAGTTTTGAAATACAAAAATGATGACAGTGGTGTTGTATACACAGCACAAGTCATGGGGCGTGGAGGAAAAGCTACAGGAAAATATAAAAAGTGGTATAATCTTGTAATCATGGAGCCCAGTAATGTTGCAGGTAACACATGTTCAGTTGACATTACACAGCTGGAGAGCCTTCAGATAGAACCAACTGTTGCTGTTGATGATACAGCAGATGTTAATGATGACATATTTATGACAGGAGACTTAACATTTGACCAAGCCAAAGTCAAAGAAATCAAAAATTGGAGAGACAATGATGTGTTTGTAGAAGTTCAGGATGAAGGACAGAAATGCATCTCCACTAGGTGGGTGTGTACGCTTAAAGAGACACACACTGGACTGATGCCAAAAGCACGCTTAGTGGCAAGAGGATTTGAAGAATTACAAGTGTCTGAGTGGCAATAGGATTCACCAACTTGTGTATCAGAGTCTCTTCTGCTCCTTGTGGCAGTTATCTGTCAAAGACAGTGGTCACTTAATTCCATGGGTATAAAAGCAGCATTTCTCCAAGTAGCAGAACTCTCTCGTGACCTCTACATTAGACCTCCACCAGAGGCAGATTCAAAAGGCGCATTATGGAAACTTAAAAAATGTGTATATGGTTTGGCTGATGCATCACAACAGGGTGAAGGAGATTATGCAGGCACTTGGAGGAAAAGTGTCAAAGGTAGATCCTGCTGTCTTTTACTGGCTTGATGAGAGAAACACTGTACTTGGGGTAATTGCCTGTCATGTGGATGACTTCATATGGGGAGGTACGCAAAGCTTCTCTACAACCGTTATACCTGAACTAAGATCAGCTTTTCAAGTTGGACTTGAGCAGCATGGTAGCTTTTGTTATGTGGGAATAGATTTTGTATCTCTAAAAGAAAAAAATCAACTACACCAGGAAAACTACATCCAGCAACTGCATCCCATACATTTGTATGCTGTGCGTGCTGTACAGCAAAACTCACCCTGTCAGCTAAAGAAAAAGATCTACTCAGGTCCAAGATTGGACCTTGTCTTGTTTGATGCAAGCACTTTGGCATCAGGCTTTAAAGATGCAACTGTGCACACAATCCATGAAGCAAATAGAACTGTGTGCAAACTGAAATCCAGGAAGGTGGCTCTGAACTTTGAACATCTTGGCAAGGACACAGCCCTCAAGATGATGGTGTTCAGCGATGCCTCATTTGGCAATCTTTCAGATGGAGGCACTCAAGGAGGACACCTGATAGTTCCTATGGGAGAACATGGAAAGTTTGCACCGCTCTCATGGCAGTCAAAGAGATTGAAGAGAATTGTGCAGTGTACACTTGCTGGAGAAACACTAGCAATGTCTGATAGAATTGACAATGCATATTTTCTAGCAATACTGTTCCCTGAACTAACAACTGGAAGTGCTGAACATGCTCCATCCATAATCTGTGTCACAGACAGTCGTTCACTGGCTGACGCAGTGAAATCTACAAAGTCTGTCTCAGAAAAAAGACTTCGCCTGGAAATAAGTGCCATCAAGGAGCTCATCCAAGCACAGCGAGTTGAGCGAGTGTTGTGGTACAACACGAAAGAGCAACTTGCAGACTGCCTTACCAAAAAGGGTGCATCTGCATGCAAGTTACTGGAAGCCTTGAGTGAAGGACAATGGGAACTTGGTCAATATTAAATGCATTAACAGCAAGTTCAATGAAAATAGTTCATTATGTTGTTTTATTTTTGCTCATTTGACCTGGTAAACTAAGACTTTATAAAAAAAGAGAGTTTGTTAAGTTATAAATACAGGAATTGTTAAATAAACATGTCTTTACTTGTTTTATGGTAGTTGCACATACAGGCTATTATTGTGAAAGGGAAGAAGGGAGGGGAAGTGAGGACGTTGTTGTTGGTTGTTGATGGCATTGGACTAAAGAAGACGTTAAGCCAAGAAGTGAATTTGAATCTTTTTTAAAATATCCAAGTTATTACATTGAAGTGAGTAAATTATTACAAAGACGCACTAGTATTTTTTTAACATTTAATTTCAGTGTTCCAAATAACACTACATGAATGCATTATGTTTTAAATGGTTCAAAAATAAAAGGTTTTCATGTACAAAGATTGTTGTTTGTCTTTTCCATCCTTGTTTTTACACAGAAAAGTATTGATAAGAATAAAAGATTGAAAGCAGTATAAATAAGAGGAGTACTATATATAATCTTAACAATACTTATCTCTACTAAATGGTTACTTGACCTAACAAAGTATATACTGCAGTCACTACTTTGTGTTTAGATATTTATTAAATGTTCCCTGATCACATTAAAAGTGTTAGAATTAAAGATGTATAAAAAACATTTCAACCATAATGAAAACATTCAAGAATTAGCTCTAATGACTCAAAAACAACTCATTTCCATTTACAGGTACATCTAAAACAATTCATTTTGTGAAAAAGTTGTACATATTTTGTCAGCAGTAAAACTCATTGTCTAGTATCATTACACAAAAATGGATATTTATTTATCCATTACCTTTTTGCCTTTGATGTAGAGAAGATCAAAACCTAAAAAAAACTGTCCTAGAAAGTAAGAATATCATCCTAAAACAATCAAGTATTAAGAAAACTTCATTTCTACACATTTAATTCTAACTTTTGTCTCCTTCTGAAAGAGTTAATGAAAGCTCAGGTTGCTATGGAGTTCATTTGAACGTTGGACTTTGACCCCAGGAGTTTTAAAAATTAAAAACGTATTATTAAATTTCTTATTTTCTGAGATACAGAACTTTTTTCCCCTGTAAAATAAAGTCTTCTGCTGTGCTACAGAGGTTAAGGGGGCGACTTCTTATCAGAAAAGTTTAGAATTTAGAGTTTACACTAAATCCTTTATTACATTGTTTGTAAAGAGAAAGTCTTGTGAGTTCTCATGTGTTTTTTGAGATGATGTATTTGACTAAAACTCTTTTTACACTCTTTACAAGAAAAAGGCTTTTCTCCTGTGTGAGTTCTCATGTGTCTTTTGAGATTAGATATATGACTAAAACTCTTTCTACATTCTTTACAAGAAAAAGGCTTTTCTCCTGTGTGAGTTCTCATGTGTATTTCGAGATTAGCTTTTTGATTTAAGCTTTTTTTACATTCTTTACAAGAAAAAGGCTTTTCTCCTGTGTGAGTTCTCATGTGTCTTTCGAAATCAGATGTATGATTAAAACTCTTTCCACATTCTTTACAAGAAAAGGGCCTTTCTCCTGTGTGAGTTCTCATGTGTGTCGTAAGACTAGAACTGCAACTAAAGCTTTTTTTACATTCTTTACAAGTAAAAGGCTTCTCTCCTGTGTGAGTTATCTTGTGTCTTTGGAGATGAGCTCTGTACCTAAAACTTTTGTCACACTCTTTACAAGAAAATCGCTTATCTTCTGCATGGATTCTTATATGAATTTTAAACAGAGATTTGTTACAAAAGCTTTTTCCACATTTTTTACAGATATAGCATCTTTCATTAGATCCAGTTTCCATGTAGTCCAAACTTGCCATCTTGGGATTTTTTCTACTATCAGATTCACACTGACCTGCTGACATGTGAGAGCTGTCCACACTTTGGACATAACTTCTGTCCCTCCTCTTCCTCTGATCTCTGTTCTGTGGGTGTGTCTCTTCATCTGTAGTTGATGTTGATTCTGTCTCTTCATCTGTAGTTGATGTTGATTCTGTCTCTTCATCTGTAGTTGATGTTGATTCTTCATGTTGGTTTCTTTCTTCATCCTGACTATCAGTTACATTAAAGCTCTGCTGATTGTTTATATCTGCTTCACTGTTCTCATCTTTCTCATTAGTAGGAATCTCCATCAAGGTATCAGTCTCCTGCTTCAAATCAAGCTGATATTCATCCTGACTGATGCAGAGTTCCCCTGGTTCCTCTTTAATCAGTGGAGGTTCTTGCATGTCCAGCGCCTCTTTATAATGTGGAGGTTCTGGATCCTCTTGTTCCTCTTTAATCTGTGGAGGTTCTGGTTCCTGCCGTTCCTCTTTAATCTGTGTAGGTTCTGGTTCCTCCTGATCCTCTTTATATTGTTGGGGTTCTGGATCATGTTGTTCCACTCTTAAGTTCCTTTGCTGGTTGCAGGGATCCTCCTCTTCAGTACTCCAGTGCTGGGGGAGGACTGCAGGGACATAAGAAGAGGCACTTTTTTATGTTTTGAGTTCTTGTGTGTTGTTAAGCACCAATACAAAATTGAATAGTTTCAGTCAGAATATGAACAATTTAAATTTTGAATTTAAATAATGTAATGTAATGTAAAAAAAAAGCCCCCCTCTACACCTCCCAACTATGAGGAGAGCTGTCAGTCAATAACCTGTAGATTGAACCAGCTGAAGATAATACAAAATGTTGTCTTAATAATTTATTGAATACTTTATCAAAGAAGATGAATTTGCTGAAAAGTAATTAATAAATGGTGCAAACAGATCTTTAATGTCAAACAGATCTTAGATGTCATCTAACTGTAATAATAACAATAATGCATTGGATTCATCTGCACATTTCCAGACACTCAAAGCACTTACAGTATTTGCATTTTTCCTTCACTCATTCATACTTGGTAACGGTAGCTACTGTTGTAGCCACAGCTGCCCTGGGGCAGACTGACAGAGGCGTGGCTGCCAGTTCACGCCCACCGGGATCATTCATGCACATTCACAGGTAGGCAGTAGCGTTAAGGGTCTTGCCTAAGGGCCCTCACTGGGTGGTATTAAGTGCTCACCATTGTTGTGGTAATTGCTCCATTACCATTGCTTTCTCATTCCCACTGAGAATCAATCCCAAAAAATGTTTCTCTAAAGTGTAGGGGGCGCCCTATGAGGCCTTATGTGTAGTTGTTGGGCGCAGCGGAAGACGGCATGAGAACGGGGAAGGGAACTAGAGCCCTTTCTGACCAATCCCGCCCACTCCCGCAACGTATGCGTTACACTCCCGCCTGCTCCCGCAATATGTATGTCCACTCCCGCCCGCACCCGCAAAACTCAAAGAATTTAGTCCCACACAGTAAAAGAGATGCATTGATTTTGTATCGTCTCCCGTCCCGGAGGAAAAAAACACGTGTTTGTATTGATATTATTAAAGAGATTCATGTCCCTCCTCCAGCCTCATCTTTTCATGCATTCCTCTTTTGTGTAATGTGCAACTTACTTATTAAATATATTTTCACAAATCCTGTTTGGTTAAAAGTGTGTGTGTGTGAGCGCGCAGACAGACGGCCTGAAGCGTGCTCTTTTTTTTCTTTTTTTCTTTTAACGTGTCCTGTCCAACAGCTGGGCAGGCAGATGAGAGCTGAGGGCCTCTTGTGTTGGACATATTTTACTTTAACAATAGGGGTTATTAATCTTCAGACAAACCAGAGGTATGTCTGAATAAACCCCTTTTGTGATTGAGGCCAAACTTTATTAATTCCAACCATGTTTGAAAATTTTGCGTGTTGGTGATGATGGACCGGACGATGATGAGTCTGCCTACAGGAGGGAAGTGGACCGGCTGGTGTCATGGTGCACCATCAACAACCTGGAGCTGAACACCCAGAAGACAGTGGAGGTGAGAGTGAACTTTAGGAAAATCACAGCCTCCTCACCCCCCTCTCATCCTGACAGACTCTTCCATCACCATAGTGGACTCTGTCCGTTTCTTCGGCTCCACCATCACTCAGGACCTTAAGTGGGAGCCGTCCATCAGCTCCCTGCTCAAAAAGGCCCAGCAGAGGATGTACTTCCTGCAGCAGTTGAAGAAGGCCCGGCTGCCGGTCCAGATGATGGTGCAATTCTACACGGCCATCATAGTAGAATCAATCATCACATCCTCCATCACCGTGTGGTACGCTGGAGCCACAACCAGGGACATTAACAGACAAAAGCGTATTGTGCACTCAGCTGAGAAGGTGATTGGCTGCAGCCTTCCATCTGTCCAGGACCTATACGTCTCCAGAACCCGGGGGCAAGCAGGTAGGATAGCAACAGACCCTTCTGGACATGGATTACTTGAACCACTCTCTTCAGGCAAGAGGCTAAGGTCCATCAGAACCTGAAACTCACAACATACGAACAGCTTCTGTCCCTCGGCAGTCAGACTCATAAACACCTTTTAACTCCTCCCCCTTAGACTTTTCGCTTACATCTCCAGTTAACAGTCCATTACCTGAACCTTCTCCATCCACAGTTTGCACAATTGTATTTCTATTTATTGTTCTGACCATTGTGTTATTTTTTTTATTTTGCCTATTGTTGTTTATTTTTATTCCTAAGTGTTATACATGGCACATTGGCACACAAATAAATTAAAAGTCTTTAAAACTGTTTAGTTCAATGACAATGGCAATAAAAACCTCTTGAATCTTTTCCTCCAATCAAAAGGCTGTCCATTAAAGTCAATGCGAGTCTTCCAGCTTTTGGAGCTTGTGAGACTCTTCAGTCATGCAGGACTTCTGTTTACTGCTAAAAAAAATCCCAGCTTCACTATAAAAGCCTTGAGAGCAGCTACTGTTAAAGATCAACAGTGATTTTTCTGAGATATTCTTTCTTTTTCAGGCTACAGAAACATTTTTCTGCTGGAGAAACTCACATTCAGTTTGTTCTGCTGTCAGATGTTCCACTGGTTTAAATATAGTATTACACAAATGTAATTTATTACATGATGTAAAGGAAAATGTTTAAGTTTAAGGATAACAGTTCTGTTTAAAGGTTTCAAAATCTCCATGACTAAAAAACATTGATCTTAACAGACCACCAGCATTGTTTTTACCAGAAGAAACACTGGGGAGTTTTGTCCTGGTTGATGCGAAGATGCTTGGTCGAGTTGTATCCCAAGTAAACACTACAACCTGCCTTTTAGATCCCGTTCCCACTCCACTTTTTAAAACATTTGATGGATTCTTTGAGTCAGAGCTTTTAAACATAGTTAACTGCTCTCTTCAGACGGGGGTCTTCCCCTCTGCCTGTAAGACGGCGGCGGTGAGGCCCCTTCTGAAGAAGAGTCAATTAGATCCAAAAAATCTGATAACTAGAGACCCGTATCCAACTTACCATTTTGAAGTAAAATTATAGAAAAAAGTGTCGCTACTCAACTGCATGAGTTTTTAAATGCCCCAAATTTTTAAACAAATCTCAGTCTGGTTTTAGGAAAAACCATAGTACAGAGACGGCTCTTTTAAAGATCGTTAATGGTCTAAGATTAAACCAGTGGTTCCCAAACTTTTTCTGCAGGGCCCCCCCTTTTTGAAGATTTTATTAGACGGACTTAGGAGTCGAGGGGGCCTCTCTGGAAATGTTCTTAAGTGGTTTTAGTCTTACCTTACAGGTCGACACTTTTATGTAAGTATGGATAGGTGCTCTTCAGGAATCCATGAAATAAGTTGTGGGATTCCCCAAGGATCGATTTTGGGGCCAATACTTTTTCAATTTATATATGTTGCCTCTTGGGGAGGTCATCAGGAAACACAGCCTTGATTTTCACAGCTATGCTGATGATACACAGCTTTACATCGCTGTGTCTCCTGATGACCTTGAACCGGTTAACACTCTTAAACTGTATTTTAGACATAAAGTCATGGATGTCAGAAAACTTCTTGCAGCTCAACCAGGACAAAACTGAAGTTTTAATCATCGGTTCTGAAGACAAGAGAGAGATGATTTTACCACATCTTCATAATTTTAAACCTTCTCCATGTGTGAGAAACCTGGGCGTTCTTTTTGACTCTGAGCTAGATTTTATCCCACACATTAGAAATGTCGTTAAGACAGGATTTTATCATCTCAAAAACATTGCCAGAGTCCACCCGTTCCTCCCTTTGCCAGCACAGAGGTGCTGATACATGCTTTTATTTTCAGTCGTTTAGATTACTGTAATGCCCTGCTCTCTGGTTTACCAAAAAAGACTCTTTCAAACTTACAACTTCTACAGAACTCTGCGGCACGAGTTCTGACGAGGACCAGAGGGCGGGAACACATTACACCTATTTTAAAATCGCTGCATTGGCTCCCTGTATGTTTCAGGATTGATTTTAAAGTTCTTTTAATGGGTTATAAATGTTTTTATGGTCTTGGGCCTTCTTATTTAAATGATATTATTTTAAAATATGAACCCTCGCGGACCCTGAGGTCTTGTGGCACTGGCCTCTTGGTTGTTCCTAAGGTGAGGAC
>CM074489.1:13757755-13783712 GCA_037389245.1 Oryzias sinensis | reverse complement strand
TTCAGCTGCAGCAGCTAGTCGCTCGCTGATAAACTCTCTCAGAGACTTAAGTGAAGACATCGTTCCTGCAGCTGCTCCGATTTTTAGCTCAAACTCGCACAAACAACGCCATCCTCGTCACTGCAGCTCCGATCATCTGCTAGTTCCACAATCACAGCCACGTTTTCATTACATGTAACACTTATTCACTCATTTATGACACTTTGGCGGATGCGGAAAGTTCGGACGCGAACCACGTATCGTCCTTTCTGTCCAAAACCTCAGAAACGTCCAAACAAAACACCACCGTCCTCTGAACAGAAGCTAAAGCTGCTAGCCTGCTAGGCCCTTAGCCCGTGTTGCCAGATAGAGTCACTGTTTTCAAGCCAAAAGTCATCTGTAAACCGCCAGGTCCCACAAAAAACGCCCAAAGGGTTAATCAGTAATTAATTAGCTATTGTAAGCGGTAATTAATCATCTATTATTCAATACTTTCCTCTTGCGTCATTTTCTAATGACACTACATACATAATTTTGCTGCTAGTTAGAGCTAAACATAAAATAGTAGACTCTCATCTTCAATAACAATCACATGTGAGCTTGCCCCCCCCCCTCCTTCAATTTATTTCTTAAACATTTTCAACATTAAGGAAAAAAAGGAAAGGGGAAAATATACAAACTTTTGGCTGTGTTAATTATGACAGAGAATTTTAATTTAGTTTTTTTCGTAGACTTTTGAGTAAAGTAAGGTTTAGTTTTAGTCGCAATTTAGTCATGTTGATTCTATTAGTTTTAGTCTTATTTTTGTCGACTGAATTAGAGTAAAGATTTAGTAGACTAAAATCTAGAGTAAAAGGTAAAGTACAGTTATGAACATATGAATAACACTCAAAGACTTAACTAATTTGAAAAAAAAAATCCATTTTATTTCACTTTGCTTTCCAAAGTTGTCATCTCTGCAAATTCAGTATCACAACATAAAAAAACCCAGAGACAAGAAATTATAATTCCATCACATTTAAAATCGGTGTCTGAACATAAAAAGAACTTTTATTGAAGAGTCAATGTTGTCAACGAAGTTAACACTGCTAATTGATAACGTGTTATTTGTTTTTTTTTTCCAAATTTTGTGCAACACCAACAGTAAAAATCCTCCCAAAAACTTGGTAACGCTTTATAATAAAAGTCCTTAATAAACCATTTATAAGACATTAACAAGCACTACTAATGTTTTATTAAGCTGCTTATAAGTACATTAAGTAGCATTTTCTTACAACTGACTTACAAGTTTAAATATGGTGTTGATGAATACATTGAAATATTCCTTAATAAACTACTTATAAGACATTAACAAGCATGAGTATGTGGTATTAAGCTGATTATAAAGACATTAATTAGCATTTGTTCATCCTTTCTAAAGTTTTTGTTGGCATTTGAAATTTTATACAAATACCTTATAAGATAATAATACATGTAATAATTGTGTTCTTGTTAACAGTTTATTGAGTGTTTTGCAGCCCCCCCCCCCAATCTAAAGCATGACTAAAGAGGGGTTTATTCACAAGCCATTTATAAATTGCTAGTATGGGAATAATAAATATATTAACAGTGTTCTTATTAACAGTTTATTGAGTCTTTTGCAGCCCTTCAATCTAAAGCGTGACCAAATATTAACAAGCCATTTGTAAATGGCTTGTAAATGGTAAATGGTAAATGGCATATACTATTCTTTAAAAAAATGTCAATTGTGTCTCCAATCTGTCAATCAACATAAATTATGTTGGCTTGAACACCTTTCGGTAATGCTCCACCACCTCATCATCCACGTGCTAAAATATAGAAATGGTGGTCAAGCAATGTATTTAAATTGTGTACTCTGTAGGTTAGCGTGACATATATTTACACATGTGGTCCAAAACTTTTACGACTGCATTCCCTTAACCTTTTAATCAATATGCTGACAAACTCAATTTCACGAAAGATTAACTTATACAAGTCTCATCAAATTTCAGAAGTTTCAAGTCATGCTCTAGCATAAAAGCTCCGGCCATCTTAAAAGGTGTAACGGTCAGACGTGGAAGTTACGCATCAGTTGTTAAGTGCAATTGGCATTGAATCCAGCAAACTGTCCTTTTGGGATTTGGGATTGGGATTGAACATTCACTTGGGATTCTTTGCTTAATACATCCAACATTATTAGTTATGATGTTAGAGTCCCTGGCTGGCTTGATCTTGCTGACATGAAACACGGGGTGGATCTTTAGAGAGCGTGGCAGGTCCAGTTTCACAGCCACAGGGTTGATTACTTGAGTGATGGAGTAAGGTCCGATGTAGCAAGGCAGCAGCTTCTTGGACCCTCCTTTTAAGGGAACATCAGCAGAAGAAAGTCAAACCTTGTCCCCCACCTTGTACCTTGGAGCCGCAGACCGCCGACGATTAGCCACTCTAGTGAACCTCTCCTGGTTCCGAAGGAGTTCGTGCCTATATCTCCTCCAGGTTCGCTGACAGCGCTTCACGAAAGCTGCAGGACCAACAGAGGAGGCCAACAGTTCCTGGTGGGGAAATAGAGGGGGTTGATAGCCGTAAGCTGCTTGAAAGGGGGAGAAACCAGATGAATTGATGAGGGTGTTGTGGGAATACTCAGCCTAAGGAAGCTGAGAAGACCAAGTCCTGGGGTTCTTGCTAAACACGGCTCGTAAAGTGGTTTCCAGGTCCTGGTTGTACCGCTCTACCTGGCCGTTGGTCTGGGGATGGAAGCCTGAACTGAGACTAACCTTAATCCCAAGAAGGTTGCAGAACTCCTTCCAGAAGGCAGCAATGAATTGTGGACCACGATCAGACGTGATGTTCAGAGGAAGGCCATGTAATCGGATCAGATGACGAGACACGAGAACATCAAGCTCCTTGGCAGACGGAAGTTTTTGTAGGGGTATGGCGTGCACCAATTTGGAAAAACGGTCAATGATGGTGAGTATGACCGTCTTACCTCTTGAGTTGGGCAGTCCAGTGATAAAGTCCATGGCGACGTGGAACCAAGGTCTCGACAAAAACGTTGAGCCACAAGAAAACTGGTTCTGGTTACTCCAGGATGACAAGCCAGGCGGGAAGAATGACCCCACTTTAAAACTAGCGTGCATAATGATGGAGTCACAAACAGGCACCCATCTGGACAGCCGGCAGGAATGGAGGCAGGATCAGGTATAGATGCCTTTACCTTGCGTTCCAGAGTCCAGCGAGCAGTTCCTAACACAAGGTGACCCCCTCACCTTGTGTTAGGAACTGCTCGTTCTACTACTGCTCGTTCTACTACTATTGTTCCCCCAACAATAGTAGTGGCAACAACAGACTCCTCAGTCTCCTCCTCCCGTTGGAACTGGCGTGAGAGGGCATCTGGCTTGACATTCTTGCTGCCGGGTCGGTAGGATAGAGTGAAATTGAACCGATCAAAGAAGAGGGACCACCTGGCTTGGCGAGGACTAAGTGGCTTGGCGGTCCGGATATATTCCAAGTTTTTATGGTCTGTCCAGACCAAAAATGGTTTTTCAGCTCTCTCCAACCAATGGCGCCACTCTTCCAAAGCCAGTTTTACTGCCAACAGTTCTCTGTTTCCTATATCATAATTTCTCTCTGCAGGAGAGAGCTTGCAGGAGAAATATGCGCAGGGATGGACTTTGTTATCGGACGCCCTCTGAAACAAAACAGCCCCCACCCCAGACTCAGACGCATCAACCTCCACAATAAATTGTTTGGAGGGGTCAGGCTGAGTCAGAATGGGGGTAGTAGAGAAACGTCTCTTAAGCTCAGTAAACGCTTTATCGGTCCCCTCATCCCAGATAAAACGTACCTTAGCCGAAGTAAGCCTATGGAGGGGTGCAGCAATGCCACTGAAGCCTCTGATAAAGCGCCTGTAAAAGTTGGCAAATCCCAAGAAGCGCTGGAGCTGTTTACGTCCCGAAGGTACGGGCCACTCCAGAACAGCTTTGACCTTGGCGTTGTCCATCTGAACACTACCTGGGGAAACAACATGGCCAAGGAACCGGGTTTGTGTGGTGTGGAATTCGCACTTCTCTGCCTTGCAGTATAACTGATTTTCAAGAAGGCGCTGGAGGACGGCTCGGACGGTCTGCACATTGGAATCGAGATCTGGTGAATAGATAAGAATATCGTCAAGATATACAAAGACAAATTTGTTGATCATATCCTTTAGAACATCATTAATTAAACTCTGGAATATAGCTGGAGCGTTAGTGAGTCCAAAAGGCATGACCAGATACTCGAAGTGCCCGCTCGGAGTGTTAAAGGCGGTCTTCCACTCATCTCCCTCCCTTATGCGGATCAGATGGTAAGCACTTCTGAGGTCCAGTTTAGTGAAGACTTGGGCCCCACTTAACTGGTCAAAAGCGGTCTGTAACAGAGGGAGAGGATAAGTGTTTTGGATAGTGATATTGTTTAAACCCCTGTAATCAATGCAGGGCCGCAGACCCCCATCCCGCTTCCCCACAAAGAAGAACCCAGCCCCTGCAGGAGAGGAAGATGGTCTAATGATGCCGGCCTGTAGACTCTCCTGCAGGTAGTCGTTCATAGCCACCTGTTCAGGTGGAGACAGGGGGTAGATATGGCCCTTGGGTGGTTGGGTTCCAGGCAAGAGATCTATAGCGCAGTCATACAGGCGGTGGGGAGGCAGAGACCTAGCTCGGAATTTACAAAACACGTCACTGAGATCATGGTACATTACTCAAGTTAGGAGGCTCTGGTGGCTGGAGAACATTCGCAGGAGTACGCACAGCAGCAGACGAGAGACAGTTTAACAAACAGAAAGAGCTCCATGACAGCACCCTTCCAGAAGACCAGTCTAAGGGGGGATATGTTTGCACAACCAAGAGAACCCCAAAAAAACCTGCGGCTTGAGAGATTCTACAACGTAAAAGCTCATAAACTCAGTGTGGTTTACAGAAACCGAGACCCTAATGTTAACTGTCCTAGAGGAAACTTTGTGAATGACAGACCCATTGGTGGCACGAATGACTAATATGGGAGACAGTGGTTCAACTGGGATTCTGAGTTTATTCACCACCTCCTGGGAAATCAAATCACCATCATAGCCAGAGTCAATTAAAGTTTCAAATTCCTCTTGTGCTCCTGCACAGGCCACTAAAACTTTGGTAGAAGGCCGTGAGGGTGAAAAAAAGGAGGTTTGACGGCTCACCAGTTCCCTCATTGCTGGTGAACCCTGGCGTTTCCCGGGCAGTTGCCAACCAAGTGTCCTGATTGACCACAATATAAACAAAGTCCCTCTCCCATGCGGTGGCGCCGCTCTGTGGGGGTGAGACGACCAGCTCCCAGCTGCATGGGTTCCGGGGGAGGAGGAGGAGGAGGAGAAGCCCGTCGTGGGGTGCTGGGGGTGAGCGAGGGAACTCCCTCCAGAGGCAGCGGGCGAAAGCCGGTGTTGCTGCGCTGAGCACGGCCGCGCTCTCTCATCCTCCGGTCGATACGAACGACGAGATCGATCAGCTCCAAATCCTCCGGAATCTCCCTCGCCGCCAGCTCATCCTTGAGAACGTCGCAAAGACCCTGAAGAAATACATCCACCAAGGCTTCGTCCGCCCACCGGGTGCTGGCAGCCAGCGTACGGAACTCTACGGCGAAATCCGAGGCGCTGCGAGTCCCTTGCTTGAGACGTAGGATTTCGGATGCAGCAGCTCGATGGGGCGTGGAAGGGTCGAATACAACGAGGAGTTGGGCGGAAAAAGCTCGAAAGGACCGGCAGATCTCGGCTCCACGCTCCCACTCAGCCAACCCCCACCGCTTGGCCCTTCCGGTCAGGAAACTCAGAGCAAACGCCACCTTGCTCTGCTCGGAGGGAAACTCACTGGGATTGAAATCGAAGTGCAGGCAGCAAGAGGTGAGAAATGCCCGACAGTCCTCAGGAGTACCATCAAATGGCTCGGGTTGACCTAGTCGGTCTGACGGGGCGAAAACGAAGGGACGTGCTCCAGCCTTGTGAGACGCTCGTGGAGCTGTTGCATACTGGTCATGTATCCACGCATCTCCCGCGCCAGGTCCCACATGTCCCCACCGGCGGCTGCCTCTCCTTCGGTAGAAGAACCAGGTAGGTCCCTCCCATGTGTTCTTCCTGCTGGGTTTGACATGGTCTAAGCGTAATGTCACGAGGATACCCAGGGACAAAAACCCAAGAGCAGGAAAGACAAAAACTCATATTCTAAATCCCAAAAAAAGGGCTTTAAATGTCGAGAGCAAAGAACAGCAAACTCGAAAGAGTAAGTCCAAAGAGACGCTTGGACACAGTTCTGTGATCCTGAAAGGGACAAGTAGATAGAGAAGATTGATAGATGTTCATGATTAAATACTTATTGATTATTAACTTTAGATATTAAAATTGTTTTATTTTTTGTCTGGAAGATTTTTTCTTTGTTAATTACTAATTAATCAAAAAAATAAAAAAAAAATAGAAGAAAATAACCAGAGGCAAATGTATACAATTCTAAAGATAACAGGGATAGAATCAGGGATCACTGATGTCATAGATCTCATATGACATCAGCGCCCTTCTGTAATGATGATGTATGAGCACCTGATGTTAGTTTATGTCATCATGATGTCATATGACATCAATGCCCTTATGTAATAATGTCAGAGCACATGATGCTAATTTAGGTAATCATATGACTTCATATGACATCACATGATTTCATATGACATCATGCAGATTGGGCACTCTAGTCCAGATATACATCTCAGAATTCTAGTCAAAACATTTGCTGTGGTCGTAGAGATCCAAGGTTATTGCTCTAGAAAGAGTCCTTTGAAAACGCACTTGGAGCACATTCCTTGCTGAGACAAAAAGCTTTTGTTTCTGAAAATTTCTGTAAACTTTGTCACTCCTATTATTTTATACCTAACAAGTGGTAAAAATGCCCCGTGTAACCAAGGCAAACAGGCGCAAAAATCCAAGCCCAAAACTCAGTGAAGTTCTGGAGGAACTCAACACGCTGAAAAAGGCCCATGAAAACCTCATCCAGGACAAAAAAGGCCAGGGTCTTTCTACCAAGGTGGTAGCTCTTGAGCATGAAAATGCTCAATTGAAGAAAGAACTGGAAGAACTTACTGTTCCAACTGACACCAAAGAGTTGAGAGAGAAATTCAAAAACTTAAAGAAAGAGAAAGAACAGACGAAAGAAGAACATTTGACCCTGAAACAGGCCAACCTTGACATGGTCTGGGAGCTGGAAGAATGCAAGGCCGTGTTGATCCAACAAATGGACATCACTGAGAAAAATGAAGCTCACATCAAAAAGCTGAAACAGCAGCTTAAGGATTTAAAAGAGCAGAAGGCTGCAAAGGGAGGCAAAGGACCCAAACCAGACAACAATAAAGCCTTTGAGGACCTTAAAAGAAAATATCAGGAGTCTCAAGGAGAAAATCGGGAACTAAAGGCAGAAAATCAAGTTCTGGATGACGAAGTTGAAGATTTGGAGAAAGAAAATGCTGACTTAAACAAAAAACTCGAGGTCTCTGCTCAGCATGAATCCACTATCGTTGAGCTGAAAGAGCAACTGAAGACACATGAGGATGAGAAAAGGGCACTCCTTGAACTGAACAAACTCAAGGAAAAAGAAGCAGAAGATGCAAAACGGGAGTTGGAAGAACTGAAGGCAAACAAAGAGAAGACAACAGTCTCTGTCCAGACTGACTCTGATGCTGAGGAGAAGAAAACAGTGTCTGTCCAGACTGACTCTGTGAATCAGGAATGCATCACCAAAGTGGGAGAAACCATAAGTCCCAAAGACCAGACTGGGGAAAAGACAACAGAGGTTGGAAAAACAAACTCTCCTGACACAGAAAATGATGGAAGGGCTGAGGAGAGTGATGGAATGAAGAAAGATCTTCAGGAAATCCAAGTGGAACTTTCTGTCAAGAACCTCGAAAGCAGGGAGAAAAAAGAACAACAGGCTGAGGTAGAAGAGGTAGAAGAAGAGAAACCAAAGAAAGGAAAGAAGGTCAAGAGGTTTTCCTTCACCAGATTTTGGCGCAGATTGTTTTGCTTGAAAAAGTAAAGTAAGCGACTGCATAGGATTAAAAAAAACGGGCTGCATGGTTAAATTGGCGTTTTCTTTCCATGCATGCGTGGGGTTTTCTCTGGGTGCTCTAGTTTCCCCCCACACACCAAAAATTGAAAAGATGTAAATCAAGATTGGTCAGCGTTTTGATGCTTGTCGGAGTATTTGCAGTAATTGGGTTAAACTTTTTGGGATTTTGTTTTTAATTTAAAAAATGGGCTGCATGGATAAATTGGCGTGTTCTTTCCATGCATGCGTGGGGTTTTCTCTGGGTGCTCTAGTTTCCCCCCACACACACACAAAAAAGTGAAAATCAAGATTCCTAAATGTAATGACATAACACACTGGTAATATCCAGGAAAACATTTACAAATATTTCAACAACATTTATTTTTAGAATACATTTAATAAAAGTGTTCACTTGAAGTCATTTATTAAAACTGTATGAGGTTTTATTTCCATGTATTTATAAAAATGTATATATGTACAATAACTAGATAGTTTTTAGTATGTAATAAAAAAGTAAAACAAATAACATAAAATAAATAAAAAAAAACATATATATAATCCAGCCTCAGAGAGTCACAAACTTTCTGTGATGGTCCCAAGCCCATAGAAATGGAGAGGGTATATATGCTGGTTAGACTCCAGGTTTTTCTTTGCCGCCCATGTTCAGTCAAAAAAGTAAAAGGCACTGGTAGATGGTACTCTGGCTTCAGCCAGACGGGGTTCAACTCCCTGCAGTGTCCTTGAAAATTCTTTGGCATGAAACATCAAAGTAAATAGTCTTCCAAACAAGATTATTCTAAAGTATAAAAGATTATTATACGTTGATAAAGAATTGTTTAGGGATTGATGAATATAGCAATATTAAATGTCCATCCATCTCCATCCATCTTCCTCCGCTTATCCGGGACCGGGTCGCGGGGGCAGCAGACTGAGCAGAGATGCCCAGACTTCCCTCACCCCAGCCACTTCCTCCAGCTCCTCTGGGGGGACCCCGAGACGTTCCCAAGCCAGCCGAGAGACGTAGTCTCTCCAGCGTGTCCTGGGTCTTCCCCGGGGCCTCCGCCCAGTGGGACATGCCCGGAACACCTCTCCAGGGAGGCGTCCAGGAGGCATCCGAACTAGATGCCCGAGCCACCTCAACTGGCTCCTTTCGATGTGGAGGAGAAGCGGTTCTACTCCGAGCTCTCCGCGGGTGACCGAGCTTCTCACCCTATCTCTAAGGGAGCGCCCAGCCACCCTGCGGAGGAAGCTCATTTCAGCCGCTTGTATTCGGGACCTCGTTCTTTCGGTCATGACCCATAGCTCATGACCATAGATGAGTACTGGAACGTAGATCGACCGGTAAATTGAGAGCTTTGCTTTTCGGCTCAGCTCCCTCTTCACCACGACGGACCGATAGAGCGACCGCATAACTACGGACGCTGCTCCGATCCGCCTGTCAATCTCACGCTCCGATCTTCCCTCACTCGTGAACAAGACACCAAGGTATTTAAACTCCTCCACCTGGGGCAAGGACACTCCACCGACCGAGAGATGGCAAACTACCTTTCTCCGGTCAAGGACCATGGCCTCAGATTTAGCGGTGCTGACGCTCATCCCAGCCGCTTCACACTCGGCCGCAAACCGCCCCAATGCATGCTGGAGGTCCCGGTTCGATGAAGCCAACAGGACAACATCATCTGCAAAAAGCAGAGAGGAAATCCTGTGGTCCCCAAACCAGATCCCTTCCGGCCCCTGGCTGCGCCTAGAAATTCTGTCCATAAAAACTATGAACAGAACCGGTGACAGAGGGCAGCCCTGCCGGAGTCAAACGTGGACCGGAAACAGGTCTGACTTACTGCCGGCTATACGGACCAAGCTCCTACTCCGGTCATACAGAGACCGGACAGCCCTCAGTAAGGCTCCCCGGACCCCATACTCCCAGAGCACCCCCCACAGGATGCCACGGGGGACGCGGTCGAACGCCTTCTCCAAATCCACAAAACACATATGGACTGGATGAGCGAACTCCCACAAACCCTCCAGCACCCTAGATAGGGTGTAGAGCTGGTCCACTGTTCCACGACCAGGACGGAAACCGCACTGTTGTTCCTGAATCCGAGGTTCGACTATCGGACGGACTCTCCTCTCCAGTACCCTGGCATAGACTTTCCCAGGGAGGCTGAGGAGTGTAATTCCCCTATGGTTGGAACACACCCTCCGGTCCCCCTTCTTAAAGAGGGGAACCACCACCCCTGTCTGCCAGTCCAGTGGTACGGTTCCCTACCGCCACGCGACGCTGCAGAGACGTGTCAGCCAAGACACTCCCACAGCATCCAGAGACTTGAGGTGCTCAGGGCGGACTTCATCCACCCCCGGGGCCTTGCCACCGATATTAAATGTATCTCATGTAAATATATTGTTTTTTTAACTCAACTGTTTGCATTGGCGGTGGGGCGGCCGTGGTGCAGCAGTAGGGGGTCGACCCATGATCGTAAGATTGCAGGTTTAATTCCCGCCTTGCACGCCCATGTGTCGAAGTGTCCTTGGGCAAGACACTGAACCCCACCTTGCCTCTGGTGGGAGGTTGGCGCCAGTGTTTGGCAGCGGAGCCGCCATCAGTGGGCCTGTGTGTGTGCATGGGTGAATGGGACTGTGACTGTAAAGCGCTTTGGGCCTTTGAAAGAAGGTAGAAAGCGCTATATAAGTATATGTCATTTACCATTGATTTGCAATATGATTGTACCAAGCTGACACTTTTTCCCCTTAAGTTTCAAATATGAGGAGGCAGCTGCTGTTCCTGAAATTGTTTTCATGTCTAACCAACGATTGTGCTCCAGTTGAAAAATGCTTCAAGCTCTTCTGTTCCAGAAAGGTCAAACTCATTATCTGATCATCCCTCATTGCCTCTGAGGTCCAGAGGTAATGCCTGTGCACACTGCAGTCAACATCTATTTGAAAATTAAGTGTGAATAGTCAATTCCAATCTAACTAACCTCCCAAAAAACAAAATAAAAAATCCCATTCAAGCCATTTATAAATGGCTTAAAAGGGATTTTCTTTTTTCATTTTCTTTTTATTTTGCTCACACTTTAGGTTGGGGGGCTGCAAAACATAATAAACTCTTAATATATTTAACAGTTTACTGGCCATTTTTAAATGGCTTGTGAATATGAACCTCTAATTTGTGACGCCGTAGATGGGGGGGGGACTGCAAAACACTCAAACTGTTAAAAACAACACAATTATTACATGTATTATTATCTTATAATGTATTTGTATAAAATTGCAAATGCCAACGAATACTTTAGAAAGGATGAACAAATGCTAATAAATGTCTTTATAATCAGCTTAATACCACATTACTCATGCTTGTTAATGACTTATAAGTAGTTTATTAAGAAATATTTTAATGATAGATAGATAGATAGATAGATAGATAGATAGATAGATAGATAGATAGATAGATAGATAGATAGATAGATCGAATGATCGAATGATCGATCGATCGAGCATCTTCTTTCTCTTTCGGCTTTTTCCCCATCGGGGGTCGCCACAGCGAACAAGTCGCATGGTTTACTTGGCAATGTTTTACGCCAGATGCCCTTCCTGACGCAACCTTCTCAAAGCAACCGGGCTTGGGACCGGAAGAGAAGTAGAGAAGAGAGAGAAAGAGAGAAAGAGAGAGAGAGAGAGAGAGAGAGAGACAGACAGACAGACAGACAGACAGACAGACAGACAGACAGACAGACAGACAGACAGACAGATAGATAGAGTACTTTTTTAATCCCGAGGGAACTTGCATATCCATCCGATGCTGCTCAAAGATACAAACATTCAATAGAAATTTAAAGTAGTTGAGTAATAAATAGTCATAAAATCATAAAATAGTCACACCCACTAAAAACAGAATAAAAGGAATAAAAATATAAGAGCAATAAAAACAAAATAAAAGAAGTAAAAGCAAAACCATAAAAGTGGTAAAAAGTAGATACCCGTTTAGTGACTCCTACTCATGCCCCCTCCCATCCCAGCAGCGTTGAACAGTCTAATTGCACTTGGTGCAGAGGACTTCCCGAGTCTTTCTGTGGAGCATGGCAGAGAGCGAAGGCGGTCGCTGAATGCGCTCTTCTGGTCACTGAAGAGTCCATGTAAGGGATGACCAGTGTTCTTAATGATGCTGTCCAGTTTGGACAGCATCCTCCGCTCTGCCACCACCTCCACTGTCTCCAGGTTCCGCCCCACCACACAGCCTGCCCTCCTGATCGGACGATTCAGTTTTTTCATGTCCTTTTTGTTCGCGCACCCCCCCCCCCCCAACACACCACTGCATAGGACAGGGCACTTAAAACAATAGATTGATAAAACATCAAAAGGAGATCTGAGCAGACATTAAAAGAGGCGAGTCTTTTTACAAAGTACAACCTGCTCTGCCCCTTCCTGTGTATGAAGTCCATGTTTACCGAGCAGTTCAGCTTCTTGTCCAGGAGGACTCCAAGATATTTGTAGTTATCCACTACCTCCACCTCTGCTCCACCAATGAGGATGGGCTGAACCTCAGCAGGTGTTCGTCGGAAGTCCAGCCCCATCTCCTTTGTCTTGGATGTGTTCAGGTGGAGGCAGTTTTGTCGGCTCCAGTGCAAGTCCTCCACCAGCTGTCTGTACTCCCCCTCCTCACCCTCTTTGATACATGCCACAATTGCTGTGTAATCTGAGAACTTCTGAAGGTGGCATGCATCAGAGTTGTAGTGGAAGTCGGTGGTGTAGAGGGTAAAGAGGAGAGGTGATAGCACTGTGCCCTGTGGAGCCCCCGTGCTGCCAGTCAGCATGGAGGAACTGCAACTCCCCATTTGGCCCAATGACAAATTGTGGCCTGTTGGTCAGATAGTTTGTTATCCATGACACCAGTTTAAGTTCACACCAAGGGAGAGGAGCTTTTGCTGGAGAAGGAGGGGCTGGATTGTATTAAAAGCGCTGGAGAAGTCAAAAAAGAGCATTCTCACAGCACAGCCCCCGGTGTCCAGGTAGGAGAGGGCCCGATGTAGAAGATACAGGACGGCGTCCTCAACTCCTACTTTTGGTTGATAGGCTAACCTCATCCCCCCGCACCTGGGGGGATGAGGACCTTCATTCAGCTCATTGGGGCGACTCTTCTTGGGGACAGGAACAATGCATGATGTTTTCCACAGTGATGGGACCCTCCCCAACTGCAGGCTCAGGTTATAAACCCGCTGTAGGGGTTCTCCTAGCTCTGCAGCGCAAGCCTTAAGGAGCCGTGGACTCACTCGGTCTGGGCCAGCTGCCTTCCTGGGGTGGAGTCGTCTCAGTTCCCTGCTCACTTGATCCACAGTGATGGAAAAGGGATGATCGTCGGGAGTTGGTGACTGGAGATGGGGGCAAGGGGTGGGCAGCAGGAGGGGGAGCACAAGCAAGATGGTTGGTGAGGTCGGTGGGGCACTGCAGCACCGGGGGGCAGGCAAGATGGGGAGCTGAACCAGTTGAAGAAAACATTGAGTTCATCTGCCCTCTCCTGACTCCCACTTGCCGCACCGCCCTCTTTTTTGCTGCATCCAGTCATGGTCTTCATGGTGTTCCAGACTTCACGCAGGTTGTTGTCCTTCAACTTCTGCTCTAGCTTCCTCCCGTGTGCCTCCTTGGCCTCCCTCATGCAGACTTTTAATTCCTGTTGGACCCTTCTCATCTCCTCCCGATCTTTGGTCCTGAAAGCCCTCTTCTTCCTGTTCAGAACTGCCTTAACTTCCCCGGTAACCCAGGGTTTGTTATTTGAGAAACTCCTGACAGTTCTGACAGGCACCACCAAGTCCACACAGAAGTTCATATAGTCCGTCATGCAGCCCAAAGCTCCTTCAATGTCATCCCCATGAGACGCAATCAGTTCACTCCAGTCCGTGCACTCAAAGCAGTCTCTGAGGGCCTCCTCAGCTCCAGCAGACCATCTCCTGACCTGTCTGGTGGTAGCTGCCTGCCTCTTCACAAGAGGGGTGTAGCTAGGCTGCAGGTGAATGAGGTTGTGGTCCGATTTTCCAAGGGGGGGGGAGAGGGGCAGCTGAGTATGCGTCCAGAGTGTTTGCATACAGAAGATCAATAGTTCTGCTATTTCAAGTGGGGCAATCGACATACTGGTGAAAGGTGGGCAGAGTGGTTTCCAGGGATACGTGGTTAAAATCACCAGAAATGATCATGAATGCCCCTGGGTGCTTGGACTGCAGTTCTGTGGTTGTGTTATATATTGTCTCCAGAGCCGCCTGTGCTTCCGCTCTCGGAGGAATGTAAACACAAAGCGCGATGACGTGGGAAAACCCACGTGGGATGTAATAGGGTCTGATGCCCACCGCTAGCAGCTCCAGATTACAGTCGCAGATCACCTTTTTGACGGTCAGATGATTCGGGTGACACCATCGTCTGTTAGCATACAGGATGAGGCCACCCCCCCCTGCTCTTCCGCTGGAGTCTGGGTCGCGGTCTGCTCTTACGGTGGTAAAGCCGGGCAGATCCACATTAAAATCCGGCTCATAGCTGGTTAGCCATGTCTCGGTGAAGATGAGGAGACTGCTCTCGATGTAGCAGCGTTGTGTCCTTATCAGTCCAGTCAGCTCGTCTGTCTTGTTGGACAGGGCGTTAACGTTTCCCATAATGACGGACGGGATGAATGGTTTGAAACGCCGCCGGTTAGCCGCTTTAGCCTTCAGCTTCGCCTTGTGTTTACGACCAGCTCGGTATTTCCGCCTAAGCTCTGATGGAATAACATGACGGATACCGAGGTTTTTATGTTTCATGAGCATCAGTAGTTCATTCCTAAAATAAACAATTCTACTAATGCTGGCTTGCATTAGATCGAACAGTCTAAAACGTACAAACATTCACACACAGAGCAACTGATGTGCAGCCTCGTGCAGGCGCAATATTTAATTAATTAATTTAATGTATTTATAAACAGCATATTTAAACTTGTAAGTCAGTTGTAAGACATTTACAAATGCTACTTAATGTACTTATAAGCAGCTTAATAAAAACATTAGTAGTGCTTGTTAATGTCTAATACATGGTTTATTAAGGACTCTTATTATAAAGCGTTACCAAAAACATTTATTTATTCATAAATCATCTACTGTTTCTTTATCACAAAAAATACAACTGTTGTCCTTGATTCATATCTTTTCAGTGAAGCTTTGTCAGATCTGAACACTAAATTAACGTTGGACAAACGTGAAATATTTTACTATTACATGGAATGTGAGGACATGTAATAGAAAGTGTCAACAATGTATTAAAATTAATAAAGAATTACATAATCACACTGAGTAAACTAAAGGCAGGAATTCAACCCAGTTTACATATGACTGCAAGATCTGCCATAAGGCTGTGCTCCGTGTGCTGCCTCACCTCGCAGCCTGTGTTGTAACTGAACAAGAAAAATGCAAAATAAAGTTGTTTTTTTTAAACTTTTATGGGACAAGACTTTTTATAGTTGTATACTTTGTTATTAACACATTGATTAAAGCACTCTAAGGAACATGTGGAGAGGCAAACCAGCTGAAACCAGTAAGGGTGTCCTTCGAACCCACTTTGGCTGTGTGCATCTGACAGGGCGTTGTCTGTCATATTGACGACCCAGGGCGCTTTGGGCTCTCACAATCTAAAAAATCAAAACTCATCAGTTTACTTCTGCATTCACATTTTGATCCACTTTTGATTTTCTGTTAATTTCTATCTATTGTGCTTATAATGAATTTTTTTGACCTTTGTTTTTTCATTGTCCCTGGTTTCCTTGAAAGGTGCTGGTTCCTAAAATGTATTATAATTATTGTTAAAGAGGATTCAGCTGCAGGATCGGAGTGCCAACAGTGCAGAGGTTGCTCAGACATGGCAGCAGGTGGGTGTGGTTTATTCTGAACGCACAGTGAGGCAAAAACTTTTGGAAGATGGCCTGGTGTCAAAAGGGAAGCAAAGAAGCAACTTCTCCCAAAAAAAAAAAACACATCAGGGACAGATTGCAAATGGACTGCTGAGTTTTGGGGCATAGTCATATTCTCAGATGAAGCTTTTTCCGATTGATTGGGGCATCTGAAAAAAAAAGGCTTGTCAGGAAAAGAAAAGGTGAGCACTACCATCAGTCCTATGTCATGCCAGCATCCCGAGACCATTCATGTGTGGGTTGCTTCTCATCCAAGGAAGTGGGCTGACTCAGAATGACTCAGAATGGTACCAAAACGTCTTCCAACAGCAACTTCTTCCTTCTTCGTCATCAACAGTTTGATGACGAACAATGCATTTTCCAGCACAATGGAGCACTGTGCCATAAGGCAAAAGTGTTAACTAAGTGGCTCAGGGACCAAAACGTTGACATTTTGGGTCCATGGCCTGGAAACTCCCCAGATCTTAATCCCATTGAAACTTGTGGTCAATCCTCAAGAGGCGGATGGACAAACAAAAACCCATTAAGTCTGACAAAGTCCACTGAGTGATTATGGAAGATTAGGTTGCGTTCTGTCAGGATTTGGCCCAGACGTTGATCGAGAGCATGCCTGGTTAAAAAAGAAGAGCGAACAAAGCAAATACAGACTCTTTGCATGAATGTCATGTAATTGTCGATGAAAGCCTTTAAAGCGTATGAAGTGCTTGCAATTATATTTCAGTACGTCACAGAAACAACTGAAACAAAGATCTAAAAGCAGCTTAGCTGCAAACTTTGTGAAAAGGAATGTTTGTGTCATTCTCAAAACTATTGTACATGACTGTATACCTGACAGTAATGATCTCAAACCTCCAGCAACTTGTCGCATTGTGATTCTACGCTGTGGCGATGCTCCTGTGGCTGAGCCGGCTACTACTATGAATAGATTTAAAATATGTTTCCTCAAAGCAGAGCGAAGCATGACATTTCTTTTATAATTACTGTACCGTTTTCATGCCTATACAGTGGGGCAAAACAGTATTTAGTCAGTTCTCCCACTTAAAAAGATAAGAGAGGACTTAAACCTTCATCGTAAGTATGCCTCAACTATCAAACAAAAATCGAGAGAAAAAAGTTCCAGAAAATCACAATGTCGGATTTTTAAATACTTTATTTGCAAATCAAGCAAGATTTCTGGCTCTCACACACCAATAACTTCTGAAAGAGGATCATCTGTCCTCCACTCCACCTGTATTATTGGCACTTTTTTGAACTCTTTATATATATAAAAGACAACTGTCCCCAAGCTCAGTCACACTCCAAAATCCACTATGGTCAGGACCAAAGAGCTATCTAAGGACACCAGAAACAACATTGTTGACTTGCACCAGGCTGAGTAGACTGAATCTGCAATAGGTAAGCAGTTTGGTGTGAAGAAATCAACTGTGGGAGCACTTATTAGGAAATGGAAGACATACAAGGCCACTGATAATCTCCCTCAACCTGGGGCTCCCCACAAGATTTCACACTGTGGGGTCAAAATGATTACAAGAACGGGGGGCAAAAATCCCATAACCACACAGGGGACCTACCTGTAGTAAATGACCTGCAGAGAGCTAGGACCATAGTAACAAAGGCTACCATCAGTAACACTACGCCTCCATGTACTCAAATCCTTTAGTGCCAGACATCTTTCCCTGCTAAAGCCAATACACATGCAGCCCTGTCTAAAGTTTGCTAGAGAGCACATTAATGATCCAAAAGAGGAATGGGAGAATGTCCTATGGTCAGATGAAACCAAAATAGAACTTTTTGGTAAGAACTCTACTTGTCATGATTGGAGGAGAAAGAATACTTAGTTACATCCAAAGAACAACACACCTACTGTAAAGCATGGGGGTGGAAACATCATGCTTCAGGGCTGTTTTTCAGTTAAGGGACAAGGACGACTGATCCGTGTAGAGGGAAGAATGAACGGGGCCATGTATCATCAGAATTAGAGGGCAAAGACATTGAAGATGAAAGGTGGCTGGGTCTTTCAGCATGATAAAGATCCCAAACACAATGCCGGGGTAACAAAGGAGTGGCTTTGTGAAAAGCATTTCAAGGTCCTGGACTGACCTAGCCAGTCTCCAGATCTCAACTCCATAAAAAAATCTTTGGAAGGAGTTCTGTGACTCCCAGCGATAGCTCCAAAACATCACTGCTCTAGAGGAGATCTGCATGGAGGAATGGGCCAGAATACTAGCAAGTTTGTAAAAAAAAACCTTATGAAGACTTACAGAAAACGCTTGACTGCTGTCATTGTCGACAAAGGGAATTTAGCTAAGTATTGAGTTGAACTGAAATTCTTTGAAAATAAGACAATGTGATTTGCTGGAATTTTTATTCTCATTTTGTCTCTCAAAGTTGAATTACACCTATGATGAAAATGACAGGCCTCTCTCATCTTTTTAAGTGGGAGAGGCCTGTAATTTTCATCATAGGTGTAGACAGGCCTCTCTCATCTTTTTAACCCTTGTGCTATCCTATGACCCCACCCTTGCATTGACGTGTTCTCCCTACCATGACAAAGGTGGATAAAGGTGGAGAGGATTTCATGTAATCCATGGACACCAGTGAAGATCACAAATCATTGAAGAAAAAAGGTTCAGTGCACTGTCTATTGGGTCTAGATGACCCACCTCCCAATGTTAAAGTGCATAGGTATTTGAGTTAGTTGTAAAATTCCAGTACATTACCGCTGGGTCAACCTGCCTCTGTCCCTCGTGGGCAAAGTAGCCACGGTTAAAATGACAATCTTACCCAAAGTTAATTATCTTTTCTCAATGATCCTCACACAAGCACCACTAAAATGGTTCAAAACATTAGACTTATTCATATCAAGCTTTTTATGGAACAATAAACCGTAAAGAATTAGTCTAAAAAAATTTTTAATCTGTAAAAAGCGGTGGAGGCTTAGAATTACCTAACTTCCACAAGTACTTTCTTACAATTGATTAAAATACATCTTAAAATGGTTAAAAAATAATCCAGAAACCAACTCATGGTTTGACTTGGAATGGCGTTATGTGGAAAGATCAACCTGTCAGATCTACCATTTATTAGCCAAACAGTTAAAAACAAGACTGTTTCCAAATTATTAAAATAAACGCCACTTTAACAGCCTGATGGCAATTTCTCAAAATATCAAACTCATCAATAAACCGTGCAAATGACACCCATCTGGAACAACCCTGACATCCTTATAAACAAAAAAATGATACACTTCCCAGCTTAGCAAGCTGGGGGCGTAACACAAATAGAGCACTTAATTATTGATAGAAAAAGGAAGGACCTTCAAGACAAACGTGGAATAATTTACTTCTTGGAATATCAGCAACTTAAATCTATTGTTACTAAAAAGTTTAACTACAGAGACAACGATGTAAAGCTACCAGAAGTAGTTACCTCTCTGATTAATTTTTCATTGAATAAAACTCTCTCCAAAATGTACAAACTATTATGCAACCTAGAAAATAGCATTTCACTTCCGATAACAAAATAGGATGCGGATTTGAACATCAGTACAGATCAAAGCTTCAGGTCAGAAATTTGGCCTAGATTACAAAAGGGGGTTATTCAGACATCCCTCTAGTTTGTCAGAAGATTCATAAACCCCTGTTGTTAAAATAAAATATGTCCAACACACAAGAGGCCTTCAGCTCTCATCTGTTTCCCCAGCTGTTGGACAGGACAAGTTAAAGAAAATCCAGTACAAACAGTAAAGGCATCTTTAAACTGGTTAAACCCATTCAAGAGATGAGTTCACATTCATAACTAAAAAATAATACATTTACATTTACAGCAACCTCTACAAGAATTCCTTTTGTGAAGAAGCTCAATATTTTTGTCAATAATATATCGCTCTCATATATTAATATGCATCAATCTTTTTTTTAAATAACTTTATTTATTGAACATTGTTTGCATTAAACAGACATACAGAGTGTGTAATGAAATGTAAAAAAAAAAAAGATGCATGGATTTATCTGTTCTTAAGTGGAAGATTTAGAATTAGAGTTGAAAAAGAAAGACTTTATAGCTGCGTACAGAGGTTTTTCCAACAACTTCTTTTCATTTGTTTCTGATCCAATGTGATATGAATAAATAAAGACTCAGAAATGCAGTTTTAATCTTAATTTTATACGTGTCCTCTATTATGAGAAAAATGCTACAAGAACATATCAAAAACACCAAAAAACATTTTTTATTTATTGTGATTTTCTTTAATTCTGAGATGAGATAATGGTGTCCCATTCAATATAATCAACAAATTCAAAACAAGTGCCTAAATCTGTCTATGTGTAATGTGTGTTCTGTATAAAATTATAAATTCTTCAGAGAGAACACTTTCCCAAGATTTCCCCAAAGCGATGTGAACCACTACCGACTTTTACTGCATGAGTTCTCAGTTTTAAATGTTCCTGGTTTTTTTTTTTTGTACGTTGACTTCCTTTTTAAACACTTCTCACTTGTGTGAGTTTTCATGTCTTTTGAGACTAGTTACATGACTAAAACTTGTATTACATTCTTTACAAGAAAAAGGCTTCTCTCCTGTGTGAGTTCTCATATGCGTTTTTAGATTAGATTTGCAACTAAAACTTTTATTACATTCTTTACAAGAATATGGCTTTTCTCCTGTATGAGTTCTCATGTGCCTTTTAAGACAAGACTTTTCACTAAAACTTGAATCACATTCTTCACAAGAAAAAGGCTTTTCTCCTGTATGAGTTCTCATATGTGTTCTGAGATGAGACATTTGACTAAAACTTGTATCACATTCATTACAAGAAAAAGGCTTTTCTCCTGTGTGAGTTCTCAAGTGTGCTTTGAGCTTAGACTTTTCACAAAAGCTTTTTCCACATTCATTACAAGAAAAAGGCTTTTCTCCTGTATGAGTTTTTGTGTGTCTTTTGAGCTTAGACCTGTCACAAAAACTTTTATCACATTCTTCACAAGAAAAAGGCTTCTCTCCTGTATGAGTTCTCAAGTGATTCCTGAACTTAAACCAGTAACCAAAACCTTTACCACATTCTTCACAGACATGGGGTCTTTCATTAGACACAGTTCTCCTGTGGACAGTCACATTATGTGCAATTCTTGTTCTTTTACCAGACTGTATGTAGGAAAGTGTTTTTCTTTTGAGGGATTGTTTGCATTTCTTAATCAAAGTTGCCATCTTTGATTTTTTTCTAACATCAGAGTCAGATTGACTTTCTGAAATGTGAGAGCTGTCCAGGTTTTGGAAATGACTTCTGTCTTTTCTCTTCCTCCAATCTCTGTTTTGTGGGTCTGTCTCTCCATCTGTAGTTGATGTTGATTCTTCATGTGGGCCTTCTTCATCCCGACTATCAGTTACATTAAAGCTCTGCAGATTGTTTAGATCTGTAGGAGTCACCATCAAGATGTCAGTTTCCTGCTTCAGATCAAGCTCTTCTTCAACCTGAATGATGTAGAGTCCTTCTTGCTCCCCTTTCATCTGTGCAGGTTCCGGTCCCTCATATTCCTCTTTAATCTGTTGAGACTCTGGTTCCCCCTGTTCGACTCTGGATTTCCTCTGCTTGTTGCAGCAATACTCCTTTTCACTTACATAATGCTGGGGGAGGTCTGCAGAGACACAAACACAAAGAGTACTTTGATGATTTTAAATGACTTTGTGTATTGTCAAGAACTACTACAAGTACATCTGAAAAATCTTCAGTGCTCCGTGGAGGTATTTCCCTCAGTAGCATCCTACTCTGAAAACTTTTGAGGTCCCTGATTGACTGTTGAATGTTTGTGTTGTACTTTTTTTTTTCTATTTTTTAACTTGTCAATAACCGGGTAGACGTCTCAGAGTTTCATTATTTTATGCACCTTTAACGTGTTATAATGTTAGGCTGTTTTTTTTTTACGATTTCATATATAAATATATTAAATGAAGGCAGAATTACAAAAAAGTGCTTTTTTTGTCAATCTGACCCCCTTTAGTAAATCTGTCTAGTAGTTTAGTAAATCTTGTTTTTTCTCATCACATTTTAATTTGACTTTACAGTTGGCTAAGACTACAGTTGACTGACTGAAGCCTCTCTTCTCGGGGGGGGGGTTCCTGCAAGAAAACTGAAACAGCTCATTTGTGATTGAATGTAAAAAAAAAACAATAGACTGCATGAAAACGCCAAGTGGCAGAGATCTAAAATAGATTAGAAATCAATACAGGAGTTCCTAAAAGAAAAGAAAAAATGTTTTTTTATCTGATTTTTTTATTTATTTTTTGTGACTTCCTATCTGTTTGCATTCAACATCTTTTTTTTTTTTTCAAAAAAGCATCTATGGTTTTTCTTTGCAAAAAATTGGAAGAATTTGGTTGGTAAATTTTTTAACTATCGGCCAACTTGGCTGGTGAGTCAAAAATTTGATAGCGGTCACCAAAAATGCTCTGCGCAGTGTGTTCTAGTATTTCTCATGCTCAGGCTAGCGGTAGCTCACAAAAAAAACGGCTGTTATACAAACATTTTTACAGCTTGTATTAAGTTGTACTCTGTATTAGAGACATTTAACAAGATGTTAAAATAAAATCAAACACAGAGGTTTTTTGGTTTCAATATAAAACAATTTAGAAAAAAAAAAACATTGGGTCCCGAGTTCTCCAAATTAACAAATCAAAAACAGTAGGACCACCCCTTGAACTATTCAAAAAACATTGACCACAAATGTCTTATTAACACAATATTACATTTATGAACACAGATATAAACATAAGATTCTGCAGTTTACTGTCTAATGT
The DNA here is from genome assembly GCA_037389245.1 of Oryzias sinensis. NCBI lineage: Eukaryota > Metazoa > Chordata > Actinopteri > Beloniformes > Adrianichthyidae > Oryzias > Oryzias sinensis. Next base: position 13,760,944 of record CM074489.1, on the reverse strand, counting down.
GATCAGCCCTCTGTGCATTCCATTAATTTATGATAACAAAGGCCTCATCGGGCTTTATCCCTTACATAATAGATAATTATGGCATTATTGCAATGTTTTGGGTTAATTCAGTGAAGAATTATAAAGCCGCACATTGATGACATTACATCAGCAAAGGGAACGTGCGGGAAACTGAGACACCGATGGCAATGTAAGACATGCTTTCAGTTCAAATATAACGTTCATGCAAATACAGTTGTTTTATTTTTTACCCTTTTTTTATTTTTTACCATTGTGTTATTTGAGAACATGACAATAGCTATAGATGAAAAGGGAAATTAAGTTATGGTGAAGGATTCGACACAAATTATTTCACACTTCCCATGAGTCTTAGTGGCTATAGGCGGTCACCACAGTATTAACTTTGCGCAGAGACATAACTAATGTTAGCCACACACACACCCCCCTCCCCAATCTCCTTACACTCTCATGTGTGGGAACACTTCTAGATCTAATCTGTTAACAAAACTAAAACAGCATCACCCGACTGTAATAACCTGGTCTACATGAAAATAAATGTGTGTGTGTGTGTGTGTGGGGGGGGGGGGGGTTGTGAGATGAAGGCGAGACTGAAGGAGAACAGGAAATTGGAGTTGTCCTTAACATTCAATTTAGTTTTAATATTCCTCTCCCCCTTAGTATGATCTGTGTTATTATATATTCTATGATTATTTTAATGTTTTGTAATGTATGTAGCCTTTTTTTAATCAATTGGTATTTGAAATTATTTTAATTAATCACTCAACTACAAAAACCCATCAGGACACATGTCCCATAATGCATTGTTTCGTAGTCTAAGGGCAGCTTTCAGTCAGTTCAGTACTAAATTTCCAGGTAGGTTGGTAGGTTTGCCCCTTGCTCCCACCCCTTTCTCGCGATATTTTTGTGATGATTGACAGGTGATGTTGGAGCTAAAATATATGTCACACACCAGGTGATCTGCGCAGCGTTGAGTTCACCTGGGTGATCTCAAACACGCTTATTGTGCATTTTGGCTGCACATATTTGGTGTCACCAAGATAAATTTCCATCCGTTATCTTGACTATTTGTACTGTCATGACAGCGATGGTGCTGTCAGTTTACCTTCTTGTTGCATCTTAAAAGTGCAGAATAAAATGTGACACTGAATTTGAAAGAGCACATTGTAATTTCTGCATGTATTATTAAAGTATTTATTAGTAATACAGTGGAAATTAGTAGATTTGGTTAGCATGTTGATTTACGGTATGCGCCCCTAAATTTTCTGGTTGTGCCCCTAAAATTTACAGTTGGGGGCCACTGTGCTCCTAGTGAAAAAGGTTACCGGTACTCTGGAGCCATGCATAGCTCAGTTTTATTTATTGTTATGCAAAACCAATAAATGCATTTTGCAAGTAATTTTTTCGGCCTTTTTTGTACCAAAAAATACCGAAAATACATTGATAAAAACTTTATTGATCTCCCAAGGCAGAAATTGAGGTGTCCGGCAGCAAAACACAAACAATAAATAATAGTTAAATAGCAGTTTATTTACGGCGGGTTTGTTAAACAGCAGTACCGGACTGAGCCCTAAATTCTGAATCGAACCGAATTGATATTTTAGCGTATTGCTACACCCCTACTATTTACACCAAATAAAAAACAGTTACAAACTAAAATTCACCCGAGATGAAGCGTTCATGAACGACCTGAACGGATCAATAACAAACAGTGGGAATGGACTTGCAGTCGGCTGGAAATCGTTTCTTTATTTTCTTTTAAGCTGACTCAACTCTTCTTTTTTCCTCCCTCACCTGAGTTTCACATTTTCACAGACTAGGGTTGTTCCATCGTGATGGGTGAGTGACATCCCGATGGAGAGACACCATCGTGATGCCACGCCCCCTGCCACACTGCGAGTAGACACCATAAGCCACGGTTACATGCGCAAAATATCTTGATGGGATCAATGGTCGGATTAGAATCCAACCGTGTACATGGGCCCATAAAAATGTTTTCAGAATATAATAAACGTTCACATGGGTCACACTTTCGGTTGGAATAAATCATTCGCAAATGGGCAGTAGGGTTTGAAAAACCAGAAGCGGATATGAGTTCCGCCGAGCGGCTATATACATTCATGTGTCAGCTCGGTAATATACGAGACGAGCTTCTAAACGTGCTTTTAATAATGTTACGATTATTATAAAGCGCCTGTTCGCTCATCATTTTAATTTTAATCCATGTGGTCAGTGCTTTGTCTGTTGAAGAACGGAGCCAGAAAGATTCAGAAGCCAGGATTAGCAGTATGCTAACACGGGCTAACAACATTAGCTTTGGGTGGCGCTGCACGTAAACATTTGGGAATAACATCAGCCTTTATTTAGTCGAGACACGACTCGAAACACAAATCCAGGTGATTGTTTCAACGGTTTCAAAGGACTGAGCGACATTTCTCTGCTTTGAAGCTCACACACCGCCCCACAGCCGTTGCGTGTGTGCTCACGATCCGAGCTGTGCTCAGACACACACTTTCAGACCCGGTTCTGAGTTCGGTAACTCGTTCCCCCTAGAGCTGCGGAACGGATCGCAGTCTTAAATCTCCCACACATACCACTCATGTAACAAAACACCCCCCCCCTTCCCCTCACACAAAAAGCTTAAAGTCTGGACTCGCTCCGCTGGTCCACTCGACTAGTTAAGCGCAGGAGCGGATAACTTCTTTTCTATTTTGTTTGTTACTTTTTTTGTTAAAGTCACTAAAGTCACTTATGAGTCATCGCGGATGACTCATAAGTTGCGAAATAAAATGTATAAAGTAATAAAGTAAAATAACGAATAGCAATTATATGAGACCGAAAAATTAAATCGATTTCACAGCTTTGGGATGTAGTATGTAGAAGACAAAAAAAAAAACCTTGATAGTGGTACTTGTGATTACCAAGTTCTCCTACTGTTCTACAAGAGAAACAAAGTGGATCAGTAATGCTGCATTTACATCGGACGTGATTCACACGTCAAATTCGTATCTGTACGCGCGTCAAATTTACTGTTCGACGTTTTGACGCCATGGCAACTGCCATTGTTTTATTGGAATTCATTTGTTGTCACATCGTGGAAAACATGGACGGCGTTGAGCTTAAAAACTTGTTCATTATTTTAAAACATCATTTTAATATATATATATATAT
>CM074489.1:13738761-13757255 GCA_037389245.1 Oryzias sinensis | reverse complement strand
GAGTTACATTTATTTAACATAATTTTTTACGTCTGTAAAACTAAATAATTGTTTATGCAACTCAAATTTACATATTTATCTAACTAAATGTCATATTACTCCAATTCAATTAATATTTTTTCCATCTTAATTCAATTCAAATCAATTCAATTTTATTTGTATAGCCCAAAATCACAACAACAGTCGTCTCGATGGGCTTCGAAGTAAAACATGAACTCAAAAAGATCACGAATACAAAGAGTTCAATAGGAAAATACTAAAATGAACTAAAAAACTGACTAAGCTATGCTGGCATCCCTGCCCTTAGACCCCCCTTCGCCCCCCCTAATTAATTATAATTAATTATAATTCTTGAACTCTCATATGTCTTAGTTTGAGCCGGCAGATATACTTATTTGTATAACAATAAAATGAACAAGACCATCTGTAGACTAGTTGCATTAGGGATTTTCCAAAATTGTCTTTATGGCAATAATTATTAGAGGTGGTATATAAACTCATCATCCTCTCCCTCCCTCTCACTAATGGTGCAAAGGCTTAAGAATAGTAGGACAAAATAACTCAGCAAAACACAGTTAAACAGCTAAACAACTAAACTCATTTGGTCAAAAACCCACACTTAAACCCAAATCCGTCCAGACAGGCAAAGGGAATGGTATCCCAGAATACTTTGCGGTGCCGATCTAACAGCAGCACAAAAGTTACACCTACTTAATTGAATTACTTTGAATGAAAGTAAAACAACTGTCTAAAAACTACGTGTTATTTTTAAGCTGACTCAACTAAAAAAATATATTTATCTTAACTGAAGCAAATAATGAAGTTGGATCAAAGTAAAAAGTTTATCTTTCCAACATCCATACGTTGTCTTATCAACCTCTCACGGTGGAGAAAGTATTATCTGAGCTTCTTCATCCACTAAATCATCTTCAAATGGACACGCCATGTTGCTTCACCTCTCAGAAAATAAACTGACCTTCAACTAAACCTGGTCTGGACCAGGTTATGTTTAGAGCATGAGTTGCCATGGCAACTTGGCCAACCCTGAAACATACCTCCCTTTCTGGAACCAAAAGCTGAGTTTATCAACTTTCTTAGCCTCAAACTTACCATGGGAGCTAGCATAACCTGCTTTCTGGAATACCGCCCAGCTCTGCTGTTTGCCAGTCAGAGAGATGACATATCTCAGGGATATCTGCATGGCTTTGCTGACATTAGAGGATCAAATTGAGACAAACAATCTGTCTGCTGCAGAAGATGCAAACATCGACCACTCATCGGGCCTCCTGAACCTTATGAAATTTTTCTATTTTCATGGAGACAATGATTATAAATCAGGTCCTCTAATTTTATTTTTCAATCTCTGGGAAAATGTTAAAACTTTTCCTGCGATGACGTTTCTGACCGTGGTCAGAAAACGCAGTGGAGATCCGGGGTTTGATTTGGGGATAACTTCCCTGTTCGGACCCTCTGAGCCTCCACAGCGGGTAAATAAAAGAATTAGTCTCTGTTCTTTTGGAGGAAAGCTTTTTTATTATTACTTTTCAGGCAAGCTTAGAAACACACTCTTAACTTGCGCTCTCACACAAACACACACACACTCTTGCGCCGCGCGCTCTGATAGAGATGGAAAAAACGCTGAGATGGCCATCATCAAGACGTAGTTTCACTGCAGGAAACAGAGACTCTCTCTGGGATGATCTCATGAACTCAAACATGGAAACATTGTTATCATGTAGAACTATTCAAAATAAATAAATCTGAACTCTTAACATTCTCCTGTTGCATTGTGCATCCATGCATTGTAAGTCAGATAAACACAGCCACAGCTCCATGTGACTATCAGGCTAAAAACATCTGGTAGCTCCTCCCACACGGCATGTATGAGGCCAGAACAGTCTCATAATTCAGAATTGCACACACTCCGAGTCACAAATGCACACACTTCGGTTTACAAATGTCATTTTATGCAAACGTGCTAAATAAATTTGGAAATGCACACGTTGTATTTCACAAATGCACACCCTGTTTCATAAACACACACATTGTGTTTCACACATGCACACCGAATGTTTTACAAATGCACAATAAGTGTTTCTCACAAATGTGCACACTGTGTTTCACAAAAACATTTTAGAAATTCACAATAAATGTATCAGAAATGCACAGTAGGTGCTTCACAAACATGATTTTTAGGTGCACATGTGATGTGAACTCACAGATCATACGAATTGCAGAATGTGCATTCAAAATCCCGTTCTCGTTTGTGAATCTCCCCACATTTGTGAGAGATTTTTCTACGGTGAATATTGAGACTCCTCTGACGGAGCAGGTCGACTAATGTCACCATTGGCTAGTGAATCTGTCAATTAAACTCATCAGGAAAGCAGGCGGGTTTGCTTTTAGCCAATCGAATGGCCCCTTACACTTTCTCCTCACTCAAACTGACGAGGGAGCTGTTCAGCACAGCAGTTGAAAGTATGCGGGCGGCAAACATGGCGGAGAGGTCTTCTGAACGGGATCAGTCTCAGCCCGGAAGTAATGCATTTATTTGATCATTTGCACAAGGTCATATCTATTTATTTAATTATGAACAGTTTAGGACTTCCTACTTCTCACTATAGCGCGTTTAAATAAAAGTGCCAAGTTTTATTTGCTTCTCACTTTTTGCTTTGTCTTCATAACAGAAGAATCTACAATTCCGAAATCGAATGCACTAGAAATTTTACCAGAATTCTCTGTGAAAAACCAGTGTGTATCGATGCTCACTACACTGGCGAATATAGACCACACAATGCATTGCGTTTGAATGATTTGAAAATGACGGACGGTTGCGTGAGGAGGATCACATATAAATTTATGTATTTTAGGAAGCATCTGGTTTAAAATATATTTGTAAATATGTAATATGACTTATGTAATATGCAAGTATTTATATTCCTCAATCGATGACCTACATTATTTTGCAGCGTATTTATCTTGGTAATGCTAATTCTAATTATTTTGAATTAAAGGCAGAAATACTACAAACGGTCCACCTTATGGATGATCGGGATAGTTTGTTTTCAATTGAAATCTTTTGTTCAACTTATAATATAAAGTGCACAAAAAAATTGAATTGAACAAAATTACCAGGGCAATTCCATTAACAATATAATAACTTGTTGAAATGACTAATCTTTGTATCTTATATGGCTTTACCTTACCTACACTCTGTCATCGCTTTACAGAAAAAGAAATACCAAACGAGACAAACATTTTAACAGTCCTTTATATCCCGTGCAATCAAACAGAAATTCTATTCTCTAAAAACTTTCTGAAGCAGAAATTTAAAAATGGAGAACCAGTTATTCAAATTTTCCAGTAACCCACCAAAATAATAAATTCATTTTAAACACGTTGGTCACAAAACTGACATAAATAAATACAAAACTCGGTTTTATATCAGTTTTGCTGCTCCTTCTGAGTTTTACTCTGAGAGAAATGGGCCAGAATTGTTGAAAACGGCAGAATCCTGTACGAAGAGTACCGACACAAAGTCAAAAGGTCCATGTCTGCCTCTAAGCACCATCAATATAAGATAGACACCTCATGGTTAGAATCTGGACCAATCAGAAGGCTGTTTGATGGCAGCTTTGTCACGTCAAACTGAAATTCAACTCAGCCAAATTAAAGATAGGTAAAAAGTGAGATGACACAACGCATGCGAAAACTTTTTTGGCGGTGGCAATAGTGGCACTTTTATCACGCTAAGTCGTGCTCAAAGTAGTCAGCAAAATCAAAGCTAGGAAAAAAGCGATATTTGACACAACGCACGTGAAAACGTGTTTTGCAAACTCAAAAAAGGTTTTTTAAAGCAAAAAAAAGTTTTTGAATTCAAAAAAACATTTTCATTAGCAAGTTTTGTGTGCAATGTGGTGGCAGAAATATCACTCCATCAGTGACGTGCGGTGAGGTTAATGGCTGGTGAGGCACTGACGTCATCAGTCAGATTTACAAACATATGAACCATAATGAGTAACTTATTCACCATTTGATTGACAACAGTTAACGTGTTTTGTTTAAAATATCATTTCAACATGTTTTTTTCATATACAAACTGCAGCATAGAAAAAAATCACAAACGTTATTATCGTCTTACCTTTACTTGTAAATAAAGTCCATACGCCGCTCCTTCTGAAGAAAATGACTTGCCGCTTGCTATCACTTCTTCTATTATTTTTTAGCGTCATAATCTCAGGGCTCACCGGCGCCCCCTAACATGAGGCACTAGAACTACTGGCCTCACCCGGCGGCGTTTTTGCCGGCGTTTAGCGCTCAGCACAGGAAACACGTCCCTCACATACAGTTATTTATAAAAACAAACACTGTACATCAAATACATCTGCTAAATTATGTAAACTCAGCTCATATAGTACAAGTAATTGAACCGACATACAGAGAGACAGCAGTACCGTCTGACTGCATAGGTATTGCGCAATCCAAGGTGAGGCTCAGCGGGCTGGTGCCTCATCGCACGTCACTTCTCAGTATTTGAACGGCAAATGCGGAAATTCAGCGAAATTGAAAAGAAAAAACACCCAAAAATGGTACATTTAAATGGAAGCACAAATTACTGATTAAATATAATAATTGAATTTATTTTTTCCTCTTTTCTTCCCATAATGACAGGTGAGGCACAGCCTCACCTGCCTCTCCTGACTGCACGTCACTGCACTCCATAGATACATTCCCCTACTCACAACTCCAAGTTAGAATGAGAAGATGAAGTGCAGTTCTCCATCCGGAGAGCTGCAGTACATAAACTGTCCACTTGCTGCCGAGAGAGACAGTGGAGCCGATCTTGGATCAGTTCATGCTGCAGTTCTGACACTCATCTCCACTTCCTCTGATTCCTCCATCACTCTGCTCTCCATCTCCCAGGTCCACAATCCAGTCGGAGCATCTCTGTGTCTGCTCCTCTCTGTTCGATCAGGAGAAACATCAGACCCACCAGCCACTTCCCTTACAACTGTAAACAGAATAAAGACAGTCAGAGATGAAGGAGTGTCTCCTCATTACCAGACGTCAGTCACTAATGTAACAGAAAGAGCAGCAGGAGCTTCAAATGACAGGAAGCAGCAGCTGCAGTATTGAGAAGCTACAGCTTCACAGGAAACTATGCATCTTTGATGCCAAACTAACTTTAAAACAAAAACATTTGCAAGAAGCTAGACCCTCTACTGACCTCAGAGTTTCCAGTTTGAAGTTTGGACTGTCCACAAGATCCTGAAGCTGCTGAGCCTCTGATTTTTGAAGGTTGTTGAAGTCTAGGTTCAGTTCTGTCAGGTGGGACGGGTTGGACTTCAGAGCTGAGACCAGAGCTTCACAGTTGATGTTTGACAAGCTGCTGAACTCCAGCCTAAATCCAGAACAAAGTTCATGTTTTCCTCCTTTAGTTCTTCTGAACAGAACCAAGCAGGTTGGCAGGAAGCTATATGTGGCTCTAAATCTGTCTGAATTGGGCTGTGTTCTACATTCTCTGATCATGAACTGCATTGTTTTTGTTTTCTGTTTCTCCTCTCTAGAGCAGGGGTCTCAGGCTCCAGGTCCCTAAGACCGGCATCCAGCTGGTTTGTAATAAATCGTGCATCATCTACTGTAATGCTGATTACAAGGATCGGGTGTGTTTAGCTAATAAGAGCTTCAATGGCAGGTTCATTGGAAAACATGTAGGCAGCTGGCCCTCGAGGCCTGGAGTTTGAGACCTATGCTCTAGAGCTGCGGTCCCCAACCACCAGGCCACAAACCGATACCGGTCCATGGGTCATTTGGTACCGGGCAGCACAGAAAGAATATATACCTTACATTACTTCCACTTTATATATTTCAGAATCTGAAAAATTGACAGATTCTCTGTTACATCCATCTATGTCACTCTTGACGCAGACCAAAGCGCTCTTCTCGGTCACGTGATAGGTTACCGCAAAAAAAAACCCAGGAGCTAGCAAAATGAGTAACAAACAAACATCTTTGGAAAGTTTCTTTGCCAAGTGGAAAAAGCCTAGCCAGAAGATAGAAGAGGTGCCTTCAACTGCCAAAAAATGAAAGCTACATTTAATAGACAGTACTTCTTTTTTGCACCATTAGTGTCGGAAGGGAAGAGGTTGATGACATCTGTGCAATGAACAAAGTAATGCGTGTCAAAATAAAAACTTAGAGATTGTTGAGTCACGTCCCTGTTACTCCGTCATTGTAGAATTGCTACAATAATCGTCCGCCACATATTAAAGACCGGTCGGTGAAAATTCTGCCTGATGTTATACCGGTCCGTGGCATTAAAAAGGTTGGGGACCACTGCTCTAGAGAGTTGCTCCTGGTCCTGCCCCATTCTTGTCCATTGGTTGAACTTTGATCTGCTGCAGTCTTCCTGATCAGTCTCCAGCAGACTATAATGACTGAGAAGCCTGAGCAACAAAGAGAAACATACGACTTTCTAGATGTGGACAAGAACACCTGAATGAAGCCGTAGAGAAGAAAACAGAACTGTATTCTATTTCTTTTCTAGATCAGCTGTTTTGATTTTCTCCTTGTGTAGGAAAACAGCTAGGTCAGCTGTGGACTGTTCTATGAACTCACTAAGCTTTTCTCCATAAGACGCTGCTGAAAAAGCAAAGCAGATGTTTTTCATGATCACAGTAAGGAAGAAGATTTAGATGGTCACAGCTAGAGAGCATCTGACCTCAGAGTCTGCAGTCTGCAGTCTGGACTCTTCAGAAAATCCCACAGATGAAGAAATCCTGAACCCTGCACCATGTTGTGACAGAAGTGCAGTTCTGTTAGATTGGATGGGTTGGACTTCAGAGCTGAGACCACAGCTTCCAAACTGATCTCAGACAAACTGCAGGTGTTCAACCTGAAAACAGACAGAATAGCGTGTGAACGGTGTGAAGTGGATTAGGTGTTGAATGTACAGCTCAGCATCTCTGTATATGAATGTGTCTGATAACAGACTGCAGAGTTCTGATGGTTCTGCTGTCAGTACTGACTGTGAAATTGGTTATTCTGAACAAAAGTCCACTGTAAAAAATGACTTCCTAACTTCAGAGGACGCCAACATGAAGCTTCAGCGGTCTGACTGACTCTAATCTAGTGAACATCTGCCAAAGTTCCAAACTGATGACAAACTTCCTCTGTGAGGCTCTCAGGATTTGTTATTATATTTTAAAATAATGACTTTTTTGTTTGTATTTTTTCGTTGCATTTTAAAAGTTGGGTGGGGCGGAAGTTGGTGTCCCATTATATAACATTGACAGCTATAGGTTAAGAAACAATCTATACCCCTCTGGTTTTAGGAGTTCCTACAGAAAATCAGGAGTAAAAAAAAAATTTAAGCCAGCTTCAGATATTTTATTGAGGGTGAAGATACACTGTACCTTCAATGGTTAAGGGAAACTGGGGGCAAAAAAAAAAAAAATGAAAATCAGAAACATCCTTTAGCCTTGTACAGGCTTGACCATGGAAATTTTATCTGACATTAAACCAATCCTTGGCCTGAAAAAAGCTGGGGGACCACTGCTTCATGGTGTTTGTTTCTGTTTTATTTTGAAATTCCTCCTCAATGTTCCATGTTTTAGAACCAAAAATTAAACTATCCAAGAGAAATAAATCAAACACAGCAATCTGCTTAATTTGGAAATCATTGAATGCCTTCAGTCATTTCTAGATGTCCTTGAAGTAGATCTGCTGTGAAAAAAACTGTGTATCCCGCAAAAGCAGGACAGACATAGCTGTGGTGAAAACATTGCCTCCTGTCTCCTTTTTCTTCTTTTCCTTTACCTTGATGGAGAAGATCATGGGGTCAAAGAAAGATGAAAAATTTATCACACAGCTACACTGACTCTATGCAGTGATCTAGCTTTGAGGAAGCGAAATGACATATATTCATTAATCTTCTAGTGAAACATAGGAAAGTTCTTGACCTGATACCTTCATCTGGTCTTACAGGGAGTTCCGCTTAATTATTTATTTTTGAACTATTTATTTTTGTTTTCTCATCACAACACAGAACATACATAACAATTCCCTGAAACAAGTTTGACCATAAGTCCACATTCAATATAGTGTAAAGCAGGTAAAACATAAAAAATAAAATAAAAAAAATGCATTGATGCAAGATGTGACAAGCAGTTCAGTTAAACATATATTCATACAACCACAATCAAAGGTACAAAGAACAGTCACAACCCCAAATAAAATTTAACTGTGTGCCATCAACGTTCAAAGATATCTGATTTTAGTTGTACCAATGCTGTCATTTTTTCCATCAAATAAACGTGTTTGATTCTTTGTTTCCATTCAGTTACAGAAGGTGATTTTACATTTTTCCAATTTCCTGTTATGGGTTTTTTTTGCGACCAGTAGTAAAATGCGCATTATATATATTTGAATAGCATCAAAGTCTTTTGGAAATACACCAAGCAGATACAACAGAGTACTTAAAGGTCATGTTTTACAATAGTTTCAATCTCCCTCTTAATATCTTTCCAAAATTCACAGATAACTGGGCAATTAAAGAAAATATGTGTATGATCACCAATTTTTCCACATTGCCTCCAACATAAGTCTGTCGATGAGCTGTGGCAAATTAGAAATCAACAGGGTGTGTGAAAAAAACGCATTTTGATTTTCCTGTCAAACTTTTTCTATAGTTGGCTATTAATTCCTATATGGCTGTCCTCACGCAATTTATCCCATTGTTCATCTTCTATTATGCAGTTAGAGTCCAATTCCCACTTTTCTTAGATATTATATGTAAGCTGTCCGGTGGCAGTTGAGAGTCTCTTATACAAGTTGGAAACATGTTTATGAGTTGGAAAGTTTTTTTCTGCGATTGTAGTAAAATATTTTTCTATGAAGTTTGGGATTTTATTGATTCTGTCTCGCTCTTTGTGCTTCGTGATATAATGCCTGATAAGTAGATATTTATAAAAATCAGTGGGCAGAAGACCAAATTGTCCTTGTAACTGTGAAAAGGACTTAAGTTCTGTTCCATCGAACAACTGGTTAAGAGTTATAAGGCCTTTAGTGGCCCATGTCTTAAAGGTGGGATCCCACATTGAAGGCGGAAAGTCTATATTACCGACAATAGGCATTGCTCTGGAAATCGACCCTGTATCAAGTAACATTTTTTTAACTACCGTCCAAATCTTTAGAGTATGTTTGATCCAATTGTTTCCATTTTTGATTTTGTTGACAGATTTTAGGTCATTAAATGGAAGAGTAGACAGCCGGACCCCTTTAGTTTCACCTTGTTCCACTTTAGTCCGTTTTACTTCCTCATCCTCTCTAATTCAGGCCACGATCGCTGTCAACTGAGCTGCCCAATAGTAAAATTTTAGGTTTGGTATAGCCAAACCTCCCTTATTTTTTGGCAAGAATAATGTTTTTAATCTAATTCTGGGTCTTTTTTGCTGCCATATAAATTGAGTTAACATTTTGTTTAACACGTTGAAAGTTGACACAGGAATGTTTACCGGAAGAGATTGAAACAAAAACAAATGACGAGGAAGCACATTCATCCTCACCGCTTCTACGAATTCTGCATATTTACTGACCTCAGAATCTGCAGTCTGCAGTCTGGACTCTCCAGAAACCCCCGTAGATGAAGAAATCCTGAATCCTTAAAGTCGTTCTGGCTTAGGTCCAGTACTGTCAGATTAGATGGGTAGGACTTGAGTGCTGAGCCTAGAGCTTCACAGCTGATCTCTGACAACCCGCAGTTCCATAGCCTAAAAGCGGACAGAAAAGAATGTAAAGGGTGTGCAGTGGATTGGGTGTGTTCACGTGTTCAATGTGCAGTTCAGCATCTTTGTGTATGATTTTTAACAGTCAGACTGCAGAGTTCTGGTGGTTCTGCTGTCAGTACTGTCATGCAGATCCCATGTTCTGGCCCAAGCTTTCTTGTTGATGCAATATCCCCTAAAAACTCCCCTGGGTTCCAGTAAATGCTTGGACGTATCTGCCTACTGCTTCCCTGGAGGCAAGGCGGCTAGAGCTGCTTTACAAACATTATAAACAAGATTGTCATCTCTGAGATTTGAACATCCTCTACATCCCAAAAATGTTAAAGTGTATTGCTTAAAAGAAGGGCTGCACGATATGAGGAAAACTTGCGATATGCAATATTGGTAATTAATATTGCGATAACGATATAAATTGCGGTATATAAACAAATAGCAAAAAGAAAAAAAAAACATCATTTCTATTTCACTGCAACAGTTTAAAAATTATACTCCAATTGACCCTTGTCCAAAATATCTTTCAGTGAAACATCAGAAAGTTCATTATCTGATACATTATTTTCATCCCTCAGGGAGTTCAATCTATTTACTGACCTTAGAATCTGCAGTCTGCAGTCTGGACTCCGCAGAAAACCATGCAGATGAAGAAATCCTGAATCCTGAATGTCATTATGGCTCAGCTCCAGTTCTTTTAGATTGGATGGGTTGGACTTCAGTGTTGAGCCCAGAGCTTCACAGCTGGTTTCTGACAAACTGCAGTAATACAGCCTAAAAGCAGACAGAAAATACATGTAACTGGTGTGAAGCGGATCTGGCGTGTTTAGGTGTTGCATGTGCAGCTCAGCATCTCTGTGTATGAATGTGTTTTATAACAGTCAGACTTCAGAGTTCTAATGCTTTCATGGACAGCTATCCTCCCAGTATGAGGCATGGAGAAGAATCCATGTCCTGACAAAAGAATATATGACGATAAAACCTGCAGATCTGCCTCTGCAGGTTGACTTAAATCTTTCATTTCTCTTCATCAAAACTCTACCCCTTTCTGTTTTTTCCCCACAAGTCTAAGCTCAGACTTCCATGCTGACGTGTTCTGGTGTGTTCGCAAAGGGTTTCTCTTTAAAATGCTACAAAAAGTCGTCTTTTGCAGTTCATACTAACATGAAAAGCAATAATTTGACTCGGTGATCTCCACAGAGTCTAAACAGAAAATCCATTTTGCTAAGCTACCTTGTGAAAAATTTCATTTTGCTGCAGAAGCAGAAAGTTCATGTTACCATCCCGAGCTAAGAGAAAAACGATCAATTGAAAAGCATAAGCAGGAAGTAAAGAAGAGACACCGGGACAGAAATCTGTGGTGGAAACATTACCTCCTGTTTCCTTTTACTATTTAACTTCATGCTAAAAAATCTTTCACTGTAACACCAGAATGTTCTCCACCTTCTTTTCATCCATCAGGGAATTCAGCTTATTTACTGACCTCAGAATCTGCAGTCTGCAATCTGGACTCTCTAGAAAACCACGCAGATGAAGAAAGCCTGAATCCTTGAGGTCGTTGAGGCTTAGGTCCAGTTGTGTCAGATTAGATGGATTGGATTTAAGTGCTGAGCCTAGAGCTTCACAGCTGATCTCTGACAACTTGCAGTCCTTCAATCTGAAAGCAGACAGAAAAGTGTGTATAAACGTTGTGAAGTGGAGTATATATAGTAAAAAATTGGACATACACTGGTGGACAAAATTGTTGGTACCCCTCAGTTAAAGAAAGAAAGTCCACAATGCTCACTGAAATGACTTGAAATGTTCAAAAAGTAAATTAAAATTTATTGAAAATTAAATAATCAAAATCAGCCATTACTTTTGAGGTGTTGATTAACAGAAAATATATATAAAAAAAAAAACTAAGGAAATAGGGCTGGACAACAATGATGGTACCTCCATAAAAGACTGAGAACTAATTGCCTGGGGGTTATGATGAACTCAGGTATTTCCTTTAAATGACATCACAGCTGTTTTCAAACCCATAATCAGTCAGTCTGCCTATTTAAAGGGAGACAAATAGTCACGTTGCTGTTTGGTGAAAAGGTGTATGTACCACACTGAACATGGACAACAGAAAGCCGAGGACAGAATTGTTCCAGGACATTAGAAACAAAATTATAGACAAACATCGTAAAGGTAAAGGCTATAAAACCATCTCTAGGCAGCTTGAAGTTCCTGTGACGACAGTGGCACATATCATTCAGAAGTTTAAGACCCACAGGACAGTAGCCAACCTCCCTGGACGTGGCCGGAAAAGGAAAAGTGATGACATATTGAGGACACGGATAGTTGGAATGCGGTGAAGTTAGTTTTAGGTTGGATATTCGACAGACATTCAGCGCGGATCTCCACTGAGTACTCTTAGGGACCGTCAACAAATTCACGAGTGCATGAGCTGGAGAAGATTGTAACTTGAAAAAATGAATAAATTATCACTAAAAAAAAATGTTCATTTTCTGTCTTCTGTCTTAATAAAATTTTTTCTTATTTTTGCATTTTGTGTCTTAATAATGTAGTTCTTTTGCAAATCTTACATTACTTTTTGTATTAAAATTACAGCTGTTCACATAAAATGTAATTGTTTCTTCAATAACTCCCAAAACACCTCACCCAAATATATATAACCTATGCCGTATGTTTGTACTGACATCCCAACATCAGACACACCTCTTTGTTTTGTAATCAAAGATGTGAAATATTTTATATGAATTAATATATCATAATTCCATAGTTGGCATATGAAAGTTGATTATTTTTTTCAATAGCTCCCAAACCGTACGTCATAAAAATATGAAACATTACACTTCGGCATAGGTTTCATATTTACAAACAGTTTAGGAGCTATTGAAAAAAATGACCAACTTTCATATGCCAACTATGGATTTTTGATATAAAAATGCTTATAAAATACATAACATCTTTGATTACAAAACAAAGAGGTGTGTCTGATATTGGGATGTCTGTACAATAATTCGGCATAGGTTTCATATTTTTGGATTGTACTGTGTGGGGGCTATTAAAAAAATTGACCAACTTTCATATGCAAACCTATAGATTTTTTATATGAAAATTCTTATAAAATGTATAACATCTTTGATTACAAAACTAAGAGGTGTGTCTGATGTTCGGATGTCAGTACAAACATACGGCATAGGTTATATATCTTTGGGTGAGGCGTTTTGGGAGCTATTGAAGAAACGATTATATTTTATGTGAACAGCTGTAATTTTAATACAAAAAGTAATGTAAGATTTGCAAAAGAACTACATTATTAAGACACAAAATAATAAAAAAAATTATTAAGACAGAAAATGAACATTTTTTTAATGATAATGTATTCATTTCTGCAAGTTACAATCTTCTCCTGAAGAAAATGACTTGCCGCTTGCTATCACTTCTTTTATTTTTTAGCGTCATAATCTCAGTGCTCACCGGCGCCCCCTAGCATAAGGGAAACTAGAACTACTGGCCTCACCTAGCGGCTTTTTTGCCGGCGTTTAGCGCCCAGCACAAGAAACACGTCCCTCACATACAGTTATTTATAAAAACAAACACTATACATCATATACATCTGCTAAATTATGTAATCTCAGCTCATATAGTACAAGATATTGAACCAACATACATACATACTGTTCATAATAATTAAATATTTAATTAAATAAATAAATATGGCGTCATGCAAATACACAATAAACCAATAAATCTCTCATAAATATATAAAAAGATCATGAAATTGTGAAAAACCTGCACACTGATTTTATATAAGCCATTATATTATTCAATATATTTCATTTTGCTTTAAAAACCTGTTAATTATTTTAAAACAGCATTTTAAAATATTCATTTTTAATCATGTGGAATATTATTATAATTCTGTCTTTTTTCAGAAGCTCAGATTTCAAAATCAATATTTTCCAAAGTAGCTTTGTTTTTATTTCATGTTGCTGTATTTCACAATGGCTTATTTATTTCACGAAGAGCTTTTTCAGGAGACTGAGTCTATCTGTCAATCAGTGAAAGTAGGCGGGATCTAAACGCTCATTGGCTCATCCATGGAAATTGACCTTTATTCCTCGATACCCGCTCAGCGGTGTGCCAGTCAGAGAGATGACATATTTCAGCTATATCTGCACGGCTTTGTTGACATTAGAGGATCAAATAGAGGCAAACAATCTGTCTGCTGCAGAAAATGCAAACATGGATGACTCTGTTTTTGTAGTTTGAGGGTTTGTGTGGACCAAACCACAGAGGAGCTCCGGTTGTTCACATCTTCATCTTGACTGCAGGACCTGAAGCAGATACTCTCCTGGATGATCTCATGAACTCAAACATGGAAACATTGTTATCATGTGAAACTATTCAAAATAAATAAACCTGATCTTTTAACACTCCATGTGCACTGTGCATCCATGCATTTTTACTGAGATAAGCGCAGGCAACTGCTCCATGTGGCTATCAGGCTAAAAACATTAGCTGGTAGCCCATCCCACACGCGGCATGTTGCGTTCATGGAACTCCAGTTCATAGACGTTTTGTGGAACTCTAACAACCACCCAGCCTAACTTAGACCACTACTAGATGTTAATGAGAATATGAAAATTGCCGAACCGACCACAAAACCACCTGAATTATGCACACTCGCCCAAAGCCACTTTTATCCGCAAATTTAGAACAAAAACTGCCCAATTTCATGTAACACTGTGGATGTGTTGAGGTGCATACTCCCCCTAGTGTTGAGGAGAGTGCATTGCGCCATCACGTTTGGTGAAGCATCTTCGATCGATGTAGTCAGGGTGCTGCTGCTCATGTCTGAGTAAAGGAGTAGCCAATCACAAAAGTGTCTCCGCCTTGTCTAGTTTGATTGACAGACAGAGACATTCTCCTGAAAAAGCTCTTCATGAAATAAATACGCCATTTTGAAATACAGCAACATCAAATAAAAACAAAGCCACTTTGGAAAATATTGATTTTGAAATCCAAAGTTCTGAAAAAAGACCTAGAATTATAATAATATTCCACATGAATAAAATGAATATTTTAAAATGCTGTTTTAAAATAATGAACAGGTTTTTAAAGCAAAATTAAATATATTGAATAATATAATGGCTAATTTAAAATCGGTGTGCAGGTTTTTCATAATTTCATGATCTTTTTATATATTTATAAGAGATTTATTGGTTGATTGTGTATTTGCATGAGTTCATATTTATTTATTTAATTAAATATTTATTTATCTAATTATGAACAGTATAGGACTCCATACATACAGAGAGACAGCAGTACCGTCTGACTGCATAGGTATTGCGCAATCCAAGGTGAGGCTCAGCGGGCTGGTGCCTCATCGCACGTCACTTCTCAGTATCTGAACGGCAAATGCGGATATTCAGCAATTTTGAAAAGAAAAAACACCCAAAAATGGAAAAGGACTGCAAAGCACAAATTACTGATTAAATATAATAATTGAATTTATTTTTTCTCTTTTCTTCCCATAATGACAGGTGAAGCACAGCCTCACCTCCCTCTCCTGACTGCACGTCACTGGTTGGAGCTGTATCCAAAGAGCCCAGAACAACCTCCAAAGACATTAAAGGTGAACTCCTAGATCAAGGTACATCAGTGTCAGATCGCAGCATTCGTAGTTGTTTGAGCCAGAGTGGACTCAATGTGAGACGACCAAGGAGGACACCACTGTTGAAAGGAAATCATAAAAAAAGCCAGACTGGAATTTGCAAAAATGCATGTTGACAAGCCACAAAGCTTCTGGGAAAATTTCCTTTGGACAGATGAGACAAAACTGGAGCTTTTCGGTAAGGCACATCAGTTTTATGTTCGGCGACTCAAAAATGAAGCATACAACGAAAAGAACACTGTCCCTACTGTGAAATATGGAGGAGGCTCAGTTCTGTTTTGGGGCTGCTTTGCTGCATGTGGCACTGGGTGTCTTGAAGTTGTACAAGGTGAAATGAAATCTCAAGATTATCAAAGCATTCTGGCTAGAAATGTGCGGCATAGTGTCAGAAAGCTTGGTCTCAGTCGCAGGTCATGGGTCTTCCAACAGGACAACGATCCACAACACACAGCCAAAAACACCCAAGAATGGCTAAGAGAAAAGCATTGGATTATTCTGAAGTGGCCTTCAATGAGCCCTGATCTTAATACCATTGAACATCTGTGGAAGGAGCTGAAACATGCCATTTAGGGGTGTAAGAAAATATCGATTCGGCAATATATCGCAATACGTCATTTGGCAATACTTGAATTGATTCAAAATGCTGCCAGATCGATATTTTTTAATTATTTCTGAGCGTCCTTCAGCGTCTGACCTCCGACCGCTTGATGGCAGCAGAGCACACGGAGCCTCTTTGAGCAGCTCTACTCTGCACAAGACAACAGGCACACTGCAGCCAGAGGCAGATTGTTCTGTTATGAGACATAAACTACTTCGTTTTTACTTGGAATGGATACCAAACAGAAACTCTGAGCCATGTTGCAACCAGTAAGATATGAAAACGTGGATTGCCGTGCTTTTTAGCTGCTCAGATAAATAAAATAGACAATGAAGCATGGCAGCAGCTAATAATAGGCTAATGCCTTAGCATTTGCTAACATGCTAGCAAAGCGGGCTAAAGTTCTACAGAACCTCAAAGCAATGAATTCTAGTTTAGGGACCTGATGGATCAGAGGGATGTGTACAATGCTCTGAAAAAGGCTGACATTCTGGGGATCAGCTTTACCAGTTTACTTCCGCGGGTGAAAAGCGTGGCTGCAAAGGTGCAACAGAGCAGATATGTAAACAAAGCCCCTTTTTTTGTCACATTAAAGCAACTTTCCTTCGTTCTGTCATGCTGCCTCATCATCACACTTTATTGTTTCTGGAAATAATCAGTATATGTCCCCCACCCTTTATTTTTAAAGCACCATTCAGGCTCCTGAACTGTTTAACCCTTTTGCTATCCTAGGCACTTTAACATTGGGAATGGGGTCATCTAGACCCACAAGACAGTGTGCTGAACCTTTTTTCTTCAATGATTTGTGATCTTCACTGGTGTCCATGGATTACATGAAATCTTTACACCTTTATCCACTTTTGTCATGGTAGGGAGAACACGTCAATGTAAGGGTGGGGTCATCTAAGATAGCACTAGGGTTTTTAAAAGCACTGGAGAAGCTACATTATTGCTGAAAATAAACATTTTATTTCCCCAATAGAAACTTATTGGTTAAGGCTCATTCATTCTTTGTTTTTTTCTTACACTTCAAAATATATATATATTTTTTTAATCAGACAATGTTGACTGTTCCCTTTCTATATTTTAACTTACCAAAATACAAGCACTATGAATTTGCTTTGGTAAACGCAACTTATATATGAGATACAATTGCAGTGCTTAACATTGTGATCATTAAATAAACTGAATTTGACCATTTTATTACAGTGGAAGACATTAAAATTCAGGTTGAGTTTTTTCAAAGTCATATTTAAAAAAAAACAGAAAGAAAACATGTTTCGGTAAAATATCGGGATACGTATCGTATCGCCAGACTCTTGCCAATACACACCCCTAATGCCATTTGGAGAAGACACCCGTCAAACCTGAGGCAACTGGAGCAGTTTGCTCATGAGGAGTGGGCCAAAATACCTGTTGACAGGTGCAGAAGGCTCATTGACAAATACAGAAACAATTTAATTGCAGTGATTGCCTCAAAAGGTTGTGCAACAAAATATTTAGTTATGGGTACCATTAGACCTGCACAATATATCGCAAATTTATCGTTATCGCAATATCCAGCTCTGCAATATCCATATTGCAAAAGAAAAAAAATCGAAATAAATCATAAACCTTACATGTGTTAAAACAATCATATGCAAGCTTGAGGCATTTACCGAGTCAAATAAATCCCTTTATGCATTTGACCAATCGGATGGGTGCCTTAACGTTGTTGACGGATCAGATGGAGGCCTGTTATTTTAGATGTTTATCACCTATGTAGAAAAGGGTCATTTGTAGTATAATTTTTAAACTGTTGCAATCAAATGGGAATGATGTTTTTGGTTATTTTGCTATTTGTTTATATCCTGAAAATGATATGGTTATCACAATATTAATTACTAATATCGCATATGGCAAGTTTTCCTCATATCCTGCAACCCTAGTTGCCATCGTTTTTGTTTCATAATTTTTTTTTAATAATTCTGTTAATCAACAACTCAAAAGTAATGGCTGATTTTGATTATTTAATTTTCAATACATTTTAATTTATTGTTACTTTTGAAAGTTTCAAGTCATTTCAGTGAGCATTGTGGACTTTCTTTCTTAACTGAGGGGTACCAACAATTTTGTCCACCTCTGTATCTGCCTTCTGCTTCCCTGGAGGCAAGGCGGCTGGAGCTGCTTTGCATTACAGACATGATCGTCATCTCTGATATTTGAACATCCACCACATCCCCAAGATGTTAGTTTGTTGCTCTGATGTGCTCAACGTAATCATACAGTCAAGGCTGTATGATGGCATAAGCTGTAAAGAAAACTACTCTAAAAAAATACAATGTAAAACTGCTAAAAGCAACTTGAGCATATGTAACAGAGTAAATGTAAATGTCTGTCTGAGGGTAACCTGAGGTCTGAGGGTAACCTCTCCTCAAAGGCTGTATGTCTTAATATATACTAATTT
>CM074489.1:13704729-13738261 GCA_037389245.1 Oryzias sinensis | reverse complement strand
GCAGGGGAGCTTGACCGGGGACGTGGGGGAGATTGAAGGGGAAGAGAGTGTTTCTTGAAAATCCACCAGCCAATCAAAATCCTCACCCAAAAGTACGGGACTTGATTGACATGCAGAATGGCCAATCGGACATCCTCTGACACATACGTCACTGCAGACGCGAGTTTAAATGCACTCAGCGCAAACTCTGCCTTCAGAACGTCTTTTTCTCCCCGCGGCACATCATGTCCCCGGTAGAAGTCCAGCAACCGGAGTTTATTAAAGCCTCCCCGCATTTCTCCTCCTGCTATAAGCTCTGCAGTTCTCGCCCGATAAATACGAGCTCATCAAGGAAGCTGCGAGGCGCGCGCTTCGTACGGAGCCAGCAGCGCCAAATGCCTCATAATATGCCACGCTGCCCGCATGGCACCTTTTACAGCAGAGCATGAATACGATGGTCGCTGCTTTCTGTCTTTGTAATAAAACGCCTCATCTGTTAATACAAAAGTATCTTTATGTAAACTCACTGTGTAGTTTTTAATCATCAGTACATAAACAATAATGTTGAAATAAACATACAACAAATAAACATGAAGATGAAAAGAAAGAAGTACTTTTTTTTATCTTTTCTGGCCCGCAATCTACCATTATGTCTTTGAAAATCGATCGCGATCGACGTAATGAGCACCCTTGATATAATATATATGCATAATATATATAATGATGTCAAAACGGGTTGTGGCTCCGGGTGCTTTTTTTTCCATTAGGGGCGGTCCCAAATGGCTCTTTGAGTAAAAAAGGTTGCCGACCCCTGATTTAAGGAAATGAAATTGAACAAAAGTAATTTAACATTCTGGTATGAAGATGTTTTCATGTCAATTAATTGTAAACCCAAATTAAAACATGCTGAGAAAACAAGGACAGATTTACTAAAGAGCTACAGATTTATAAAAAAAATTCTCTTTTCCTAATTCTGCCTCAAGTTAATGAATTTTTATATGAACTTATGAGAAAAACATCCTGAAAACAGCCTGTTGTTTTAGATTCTTGCTACTATGTCATTGACAGTAAAAATGACAGCACTCTCGTGAGGAAGAGGAAAGGGGGAGGGGGTTAGAAAGTTTAATTCACAATACATTTATGTGTGTTACTATATTTTGAAAATACAGTTTTATGAGTGTCAGATGAATTCATTTTGTTGTATTTATCTGTCAAATCTGAAGGTACGGTCCATAAAAATATTGTCTGATATTAAACCAGTTTGTGGTCACGTACTGGTAACACACGGAGCAACTCGTTAGCATAGCATCCCAGCATCAATTTGCAATAACACAGATATATCCAAATCAACAGTTTTTATTAAACTTTCTGTTGCTGCTTTAAGTCCAGCAGGATTATCCTCCAGTTCTTTTCACTCCCTTGCGGAAGAAGCTTGTCTTTGCTAGATGCCTTTTTTCATGTCTGCGCCTTGCCAGAACCCTACTCCTAACAGCAGAAGCCCAAAGAGGGCAGAGAGCTGGGAAAATAAACCCTCAATAATCTACTTTGGGCGGCAGTGGCTCAGGTGGTTCAGCAGATCGTTCAATGATCGAAGGGTCAGCGGTTCGATCCCTGCTCCCCCCAGTCCACTGTCATTGTGGCAAGACACTTTACTTGTCTTGCCCTGCTGCCAGTGTGGCTCCACTGGTGTGTGAATGAGCATGAATGGGCCGCCACAGCTCTGTCAGTCTGCTTCAGGGCAGGTGTGGCTACATCAGTAGCTACCATCACCAAGTATGAATGAGGGGTGAGTGAATAATTATAACGGACAAATTGTAAGCGCTTTGAGTGTCTGGAAAAGCGCAGATAAATCCAATCCAATATTACTAAAAAAGCTCATTCAAATTAATTGATAAAATCGATCTATTGGTAAGGCTGGGCAATAAATCCCCCAACAATTGTGCTCTGCAAAATGGGTGGTGACGCAGATACTCTGGCTAGATACATTAACAGAAGATTTAAAACACATTCATAAAACACTAACTTTCACTCATAACAGAACAGACTGGCGTGAGCTCAAAAAAAACTTTTTCCATGGGATTGATATGATATTCTAAATTTTTACAACAGTCTTTGTATTTTATATTCTTTAAGCAACAATTATCAAAACCAAAGGAAAAAAGAACCAATATATTTAAATCTGTGTAAAGATACTAGTTATAAAGATATTAGTTTCAAGTTTTTGGCAATACTTTTTGTAACCAGATGCTTCAATATTTAGTAAAATGTTTGTTTTTAATATTTAAAGAGTTTTTTAAATGTCCATCATAAGAGGCAGTTGATATTAGATGTATGGAAGAAATAAAGACGTAAGTACTGACATCTGAGTAGGTTTTGTTGCTGTTGAATATTGGAATCGAAGGACAACCAAATATTACTTGCCAGGTTGTCCAGAGGACAACCATTTTTTCCCCCTTATTTCTGATACTGTCAGGGATCAACCAATGTGCGTTTAGATCCCACTACTTTCACTGATTGACAGACAGACTCATTCTACTGAAAAAGCTAATTATGAATAAATAAGTCACTCTAAAAAAACAGCAATGTGAAATAAAAACAAGGATACTCTGGAAAATATTGATCCAAAGGTCTGAAAAAAAACCATTGGATTATAATAATTTTTAACATGATTAAAATTAATATTTTAAAATGCTGTTTTAAAATCATGAACAGGTTTTCAAAGCTAAATGAAATATATTTAATAATATAATGGCTAATTTAAAACCTGTGTGCAGGTTTTTCACATTTTCATGATCTTTTATATATTTATGAGACACATACTGGTTGATTGTGTGTTTGCACGAGGTCCAATTTATGTATTTAATTATGAACATTTTGGAACTCCATTGTTCTCAAGTCCCGCTGCAGGACCTCTAGCACTGATGAAGGAGGAAGCACTGAGAGTGACAGAGAGACACTCATAATATGCATTCTAAAGTAAAATCTGAATAACTGCTCTGAATAAATAAATAAAAAACTTTATGTTGAGCAATATTTCAATATTCTTTTATATATGTTTTACAAAGCTTTAGAAATAATTCAGGAGGGTTTTTAATGAGTAAGGGTCAGTGATGGACATTCTTTGGCAGTGGGGGTGGGTGGGTGGTCCTCCGTATTCGCAGATTCTCTGTATTCGCAGAAGTCTCTGGTCCCTAACCCCCGTGAATATGGGGGGAATATTGTAAAGCTTTAGGTTGACCGACTGTTAGCATTAGCCGTCCTATGGGGGATCCATTAAAAATTACTCTGTAGATGTTTTAGGTTAAATTAGCAATGTTTCATGAACCTTATGATTGTATTTTGTAACCTGTCTAGCAGTTTTACAGTTGTATATCAAGATTGTTTCAAAGCTTGACCTCGCCAAATCTCACAAAATCTCATGACTGTTAGGTCACCAAAAAAGAAAGGCATAAACAACCCATCTCTCCTTTTATGGATCAATTATTGATCTATTATGTTTGAATCGATTCAGATCTATTAATCAATTCTATCAACTCAGCAATGTTAGAATGTTGCTGATCCGGCTCCAAAGACAAAGTCATATTAGGAAACTTTTCTAAAGACAGACTGTAATTTTAAAAATTGATGATGTGCTCATTTTTGCATCCCAATTTTCTAATAATTATCAGTGATTCCCTGTCACAACTGGGTTTCTTTTGATGTGTTTTTTCTTTAAGTTGTGTTGTCTTAGTGTTATTTTTTGAAAATTTGAGTTTGAATGACTCCAGGATGTGAGCTCAAACCACAGTAAGTCTTCATTGATGCAACTAGCATAATTTCAACAGATTCTGTGGTGGAGAAAAGCAGGTGTGCACCAATATCCACTATTTGTTGCTTAAGTGCTATGGAGTCCTATACTGTTCATAATTAAATAAATAAATATTTAATTAAATAAATAAATATAAACTCATGCAAATACACAATCAACCAATAAATCTCTCATAAATATATAAAAAGATCATGAAATGGTAAAAAAGCTGCCCACAGATTTTAAATTTGCCATTATATTATTCAAAATATTTCATTTTGCTTTAAAAACCTGTTCAATATTTTAAAACAGCATTTTAAAATATTAATTTTATTCATGTGGAATATTATTATAATTCTACGTCTTTTTTCAGAACCTTGGATTTCAAAATCAATATTTTCCAAAGTAGCTTTGTTTTTATTTCATGTTGCTGTTTTTCACAATGGCGTATTTATTTCATGAAGAGCTTTTTCAGGAGAATGTTTCTGTCTGTCAATCAAACTACACAAGGCGGAGACACTTTTGTGATTGGCTATTCCTTTTCTCAGACATGAGCAGCAGCACCCTGACTACATCGATCGAAGATGTTTCAGCGAACGTGACGGCGCGATGCACAACCCTCAACACTAGGGGGAGTATACACCTCAACACATCCACAGTGTTACCAGAAATTAGGCAGTTTTGGTTCTAATTTGCGGATAAAAGTGGCTTTGGGTGAGTGTCCATAATTCAGGTGATTTTGTGGTCGGTTCGGCAATTTTCATCTTCTCGTGAACATATATAGTAGTGGCCTAAGTTAGGCTGAGTGGCTGTTGGAGTTCCACAAAACTTCTATGAACTGGAGTTCAATAAACACACCATGCCGCGTGTGGGAGGAGCTAGCAGCTAATGTTTTTAGCCTGATAGCCACTTGGAGCTGTGGCTGTGTTAATCTCATTTAAATGCATGGATGCACAATGCACAATGAGTGTTAAAAGATCAGATTTATATATTTTGAATAGTTCTACATGATAACAATGTTTCAATGTTTGAGTTCATGAGATAATCCCAGAGAGTCTTGCTTCAGGTCCTGCAGTCAAACTACGTCTTAAATTACGTGTAAATCATAGACCCCAGCGCAAGTGTATGAGCGCAAGTTAATTGTCTGTTGTTCAGTTCGCTGGAAAAGTAATAATAAAAAGTATATCCAAAGTATTGAGACTGAATCTTTTAATAACTCGCTCTGAGAGATCTGAACGGGGAAGTGATCCCCAAATCAAACCCTGGATCTCCGCTGCGTTTTACAACCAGAAAGAGAAACTTTCGCAGGAACGGTTCAACATTTTCCCCGAGAGGGAAAAATAAAACCAGAGGACCTGATTTATAATCATTGTCTCAATGAAAATAGAAAACATATCATAAGGTTCAGGAGGCCCGAGCAGGCTTGTTCCGTTATCCGCTGCTGCCTGCTCTGACTCTCTGTCGGTCCGCCAGCTGGCCTCCTCCTGGGAGCCGACAAAGTGTAAAGCACGATGACGTCAGACTGGATCTTTGAGCTCAGACAGCAGAGCTGTTAGCTGCAGAGCAAAGGAGAGCTGAGTGAATGGCGTAAGAGTCAGGAGTGTTTCACGGGGGACTTCGAGACATGGACGACCGGAGCTCCTTTGGTCCACACAAACCCTCAAACTACAAAAACGGAGTCGCCCATGTTTGCATATTTTGCTGCAGACAGATAGTTTGTATCAAATATCAGCAAAGCCGCACGGATATCGCTAAAATATGTCATCTATCTGACTGGCACACCGCAGAGCGGGTATCGAGGAATATGAGTCGATTTCCAGGGATCAGCCAATGAGCGTTTAGATCCCACCCACATTCACTGATTGACAGATAGACTCATTCTCCTGAAAAAGCTCTTCATGAAATAAATGAGTCATTGTGAAAAACAGCATCATGAAATAAAAACAAAGCTACTTTGGAAAATATTGATTTTGAAATCCGAGGTTCTGAAAAAAGAAGTAGAATTATAATAATATTCCGCATGATTAAAAATAAATATTTTAAAATGCTGTTTTAAAATAATGAACAGGTTTTTAAAGCGAAATGAAATATATTGAATAATATAATGGCAAATTTTAAATCTGTGTGCAGCTTTTTCACCATTTCATGATCTTTTTATATATTTATGATAGATTTATTGGTTGATTGTATATTTGCGTGAGGTCATATTTATTTATTTAATTAAATATTTATTTATTTAATTATGAACAGTATAGGACTCCATAAAGTGCAACACGACAAACTGAGTTCCCTGTTTCGGAATCAGTCAGTCAACGTTAATTGGATAAGCCCTTCACTATTGTAAAGCATTGCATATCAAATGTGTTCTATATCAAGAATCAGACAGAAATAGCCTCATACTAGGGCTGCACGATATGAGGAAAACTTGCGATATGCAATATTGGTAATTAATATTGCGATAATGATATAAATTGCGGTATATAAACAAATAGCAAAAAAAAAAAAAACATCATTTCCATTTCACTGCAACAGTTTAAAAATTATACTCCAAATGACCCTTGTCGACGTAGGAGGCAAACATTAAACATAAAAGGGCTTATCTGATTGATCAAAAACGTAAACGGGTCCTTGTGATTCGTTAAATGCATAAAGGGATTTATTTCATTGGTTCAATATTTCAAGCGGCCATGAATTTTTATAGCACATTTAAGGTAATCATTTATTGCGATTTTTGCCGTCTTTTGCTGTATGCATATTGCACAGCTTGATGTTGTGATAACGATACATTTGCGGTATATTGTGCAGGCCTACCTCATACCTATTTAAATAGCTCATATGCTGTTCATAAAGCTGGGTGAGTTGGTAATTTTTTATAATGGTATCTTTAGGATTCAGAAGGTATTTTATTTAAACATTTGAATTGTTGCAAACACAACCACAGTTCTGGGACCCATTTGAATCCAGAAGAGGTTCTTACTCAAGATTTATGGTACATGCCTTCGTCCATCCTCCCATCGAAAAGACGAAGTAGCCCCTCCAAAAAACCAGAGGAGTTGATGCCGAAGAGATCAATTTGGGTCTCATCCGACCATAGTACTTTTTCCCAACCACTCCCTAAATAACCATTTCTTGGTGACTGTGGTCCTAGTTGCTTTGAAATCACCAACTGGTTTGTAATAATACTTTCTCTAATATTATAATCGCTTTTTTATCTTAATTTTGATACTTGATCAGTGATATGTAACAAAGATTTCTGAAATGTTATGTTTACTTGCATACTATTAATATGTACTTCATCTTTGTTGTTTAATGTGATTAATTCTAAATTTTGATGCCAGTACATTACCTCCCTGAAGTGAATAACAGCTCCAAATATCAGTTATTGACCTTCTAGACTTCATTAATCTGTTTTGATATCTATTTTAGAAAAGAAAAAGGAAGAAAACAGACCAATCTATACTTCTTAGTCTCACTTCGGAAAGATCTAAAATTAGGTGCAGTGTGTTCCCCGCTTATTGACAAAATTTGTGGTTTCGTGTATTCGCAGATTTTTTTTCAGTCACGTGACTCCTCCAGTTCATCACAAGAGCTCAGACAACTCAAAACGCTTGTATGAGACTTTAGCATTCAAATGAGGTGCTGGGGAAACTTCTCAGGAGGGGAGCAGAAATGAAGAGCACGCCGGCTCATCGGCTTCTTTGCCGGCTGCTAAAGAATAGTTCACGGTGAGCAACAGCTCAAGCAACAGTTCCATCGGTACCTGAATCACTATAACCAAAGTTTGCGCCCCTGCAAGGAGAAATGGCATTAGTTGACTTGACTACAGAAGCGTCCGGAAAACATCCTGAAATGCTGAGGAAGATAATAGCATTTACAGGTTTTGAATCTTAACAATTTGGCAGGTGTATTTGATGTTATTAAACACGTGTTTTTTTATGTGTTTTTTTATGGTTAAAAGATGCCAGCTGAGAGTAGAAGGATTATTATTTTGAAGGGATTATGAAGTTTTTTACCTGAATGGAATTTTTGAATACATTTGAGATTTATTTGCCATGTATGTAATCCAAAAATAATAAAAGATAAGAGAACAGTTGTAGTTTCTAACCATTTTCTTTTCAATACTAGATTTTTACAATGTAATACAAACCTCATGTTATTTGTATGTAACTTGGTAGAGGGAAATGTTTTCTTTGTTCAGCGCTTTGAGGTGTTTTTAATTGGAAAGGGGCTTTGTTAATTTGTCAAGTTTATCCGTCATTCATGCCATTTAGCTTCATCAATCTCCCTGCTTTCTGGGCTTGGGTGACATGCATTTAGAAATGCAAAATCAAAAATCACGGTTATATAAAGCTTTTAATTTGACCGCAGACTAGCTGTTCCACAATTTACCAACATATCTTTAGAGATAGTAAATATTTAAATATAAAACGTAACCAATATTTTCCAAGCTTTAATTGGAGCTTTTTTTAATCTGTTTAGAAATGAGGGAACTATCACCATATTTGTGTTTGATGCCTGCCCGTCCTGAACTGGAACAGCAGCGTTCTGTTGTCGTGCGCGCGCACGTCGCTGTGTGCTGTGTAGCAGCAAATTGTCAAAGGCCAATCTAGTTTATCGATGGTTTCTACATAAGCAGTCACCGGTCCACTTTCATTTACATCAGAATGTTCTATAGGAATAAGGGTTTATCTCCGAGGTTGAAGTGAACGTACCTATAGCGTCCAGCTGTGATTTCGTGACATGATGATCCAGCAGTCTGCGCTGACGACAGAGCTCCTGCTCGTACTGGACGATGGTTCCTTCACAGTGTCTGAAGATTTCTTCAGCAGCAACAGCTAATCGCTCGCTGATAAACTCTCTCAGTGACTGAAGTGAAGACATCGTTCCTGCAGCTACTCCAATCATCAGCTCTCAAACTCACACAAACATCGCCGTCCTCTTCACTGCAGCTCCTATCATCAAGTCGCACAATCACACAGGCCCGTTTTCTTTACATTTAACTCGTATTCACTCATTTACGACACTTTGGAAAATGCATAAAAATGCATAGAGTTCAGACACGAACCACGTATCGTTCTTTCTGTCCCAAAACACCAAAATCATAAAACAAAACACCACTGTCTTCTGAACATAAGCTAACTCTGCTAGCGCCTCGTCTCGTGTGGATTACTTCCGGGTCAGGACAATAACATAGATACAAAACTTTAAATTCACAAATTAGGTGTAGCTTAATGTGCTTTTAAACTGATTCAAAAATGTATAACTCCTTCAGTCATAAATAATATAAATTAAAAAGTCTGAAAAACAAAAACTTTGCACAAAAAAGTCACATGACGGCATCCGAAAGATACACAATACTGGTATTGTGACATATGATCTGACATCTGAAAGATACACAATACTGGTATTCGGCATTCATCGGGAAGAATAAAACTCACTACATCAAAGATAACGTGCATTTGAACACAGTAGACGCAGGATTTCACCACCATAAATTACACCTTTAATTTTAAAATCAACTGGATCAAGAAATTCCTTACAAACCCAGATTCCTTATGGAACGTCATTTTTAAACTATTTTTTTCTGAACTCGGTGGCCTCACTTTTCTTCTCCAATCTAATTATAACATTCAAAAGTTGCCCATCAAATTAGAAAATTTTCACAAGCAAATGCATCTGGCTTGTGTCATAATTCTCAGGCAGGACAGACCCAGACGCTGAAACCCAGAATGATAACACAGATCAGTGGCTTGGTAAATAGATTTTAATCTCACTGGAGATAACTGGATTATTTTGACAGGATGGCAATCCAGACTGGAAGGAGGCTCGTGACGTGGCTGGAGGTAATATTGCGGCTGATAATTCCTGACATCCTCAGAGGCAGCAGGTGAGAAACAGGTGACTTCCACACAGGTGACCTTCGTGTTGATGAATCCATAAGGGGTAACGAACTGGCGTTGAATGATTGAGCTGGATCTCCTTAAGAGCAGGCTGGTTGATGAAGGTGAAGTGGCCACAGCTGGTGGAGTCAGGAGCAGAGCAGAAGGGGGCGGGGCTGACAGAGGCACCGTGACAGCTTGGTCCTTAATCTATAACACTCATTTTCTCCAGACAACTTTCGTATCTGGAATAACACTGACATTTATTAGAAAAAAAACTGCATTCTTCCTTTACAGATTTAAAAATAATATTCAATATGTAAATCAACTATTTGACTCAAGGGGGTGTTTAATGTCATACAATCAAATTTCAGCTGTTTATAAGATTCAGGTTACCCCCAAAGAATTTCCAATGGTTATGGATGCTATTCCTGAAGGAATTATGTTATTCACAGGTCTTGTACACGCATTACCCATGCGTTCAATTTCTTTATTTGAAACCAATATTGGTAAGACCTGCTTTACTATGAGACATTCAACAAGAAATAAAAAAATAAGATCCATGTTTCAGACAGATATTGCAACTGCACCATATGTGACTACTGGAAAAAATTTACCCTAGATATTGAATGGAAGAAAGTTTGGACTTTGTCCTCCAAATATCTTATTTCAAATAAACCTCGAAAGGTTTGCTTTAAACCTCTTCACAGATGCTACCCAGCCAAATCATCACTACACATAGACATTAATAGAAACTGATAGAAAAATTAATAGAAAAAAAATCATACTTCTATTTTGAAAACGCCCCCAAACAGCAACTTTATGGAAAAACTTCACCTCCTTTTTACACTGTAAAATTGATTTTAAAAAATTGATCTGGTATACAAAGATCTATTGTTTGGTTTTTATGATGTCAAAAATTCACTAATAAGGGAATACCACTTAATTAATCTGTTAACCTTTATATGGTGTTCGGGTCTGTGGGACCCGTTTTCATTTGAAAATGGACTATTGATGGAATGACAGAGACACAGACCTGCACTGAGTGTGATGTAAGTTGAGTTCATATAAAAAGATTATTCCAAGTAAACAATTGGACCATGTTTTTTATATCTGAGAGCATGACAATAGTTAGGGATTAAAACAAAGATCAATGTGATAAAGAAATATGGTAATTTGTTGAATTACATGCAGTTAATGCAATAAATTGACACTCCTTAATAAAATGTGATACACTGTAAAGTTACTTTAAAGCAAACAATTGTTTTTTTGTTATTTTTAAGTATTGTATAGTATGTTAAATAGTTGCTGAATTGCATATTGAATTACAACTTGCAAATTCATTGTCATGCCAATTATGCCATCAAAAACACACAACAATTTAAACTGCAATTGGATTTGTTTTTATTTTATAATTGATTTTTTTTATTAATTATAAATTTTTCATTTTAAATTCTAAAAAATGTCTCAATTGACTACTAAAATACCAATGACCAATACAGTGGCCATTAAGTGCAAAACATTTTCCCTCAATACAAAAACATTTTAAGATCACAACGATAAAAAAATGAAAATAAAATAGTTAAAAAGCAGTATTAAATTTCAGAAAACAAAACAAATTTTCAGAAAACAAAACTTAAAATACAAAAATAAAATAAAAACATTTCAGAAAACAAAATTAATTTCCAGAAGACAAAATGAAATATTAAAACATGAAAACATTTCAAAAAACAAAATGAAATGTTGAAAAATTAAAAACATTTTAGAAACCGGAAGAGGTATCTACTATGAGACAATGCGGATTTCATGATGTCGTTTCACCATCATTTGAACTAAAGTTATTTTACATGAAGCAATGCTGGATTTGATGGTCCAAACAACAATGTCCCATAATAATCCACGTACTTCCAATTTAGATATTAAATCAAAAATGGAGGAAACAGATAATGTATATTTACATTTTTTTAAGCTTTTGCCTAAAACAGAAGGGTTCGCCAGGAAGTAGTTTATGTGGATAGCGTCCACTCTGCAGGTAAAAAAAGGAAAGAAAAGGGCGAAAGGTTAAAACCTTGATTTAAATTTTAATCTTGAAATATTTAGCAGATGTAGTGACAGAGTGCACACAGAAATATCAACACCAACTAAGTTTACAAATGTTCTAAAATGTCTGTAAAAGGATTCTGTATAAAGCAGCAGCTGTGAAGAAACGAGTGTTAAAGACGCACATCAGGAAATGCAGTCCCATCATTCACAGATGAGGTCATTTTATCGCTTAATTAAAATGATAAAGAACTGTTTTTGACATTTCCTTTTCAAAAAGGTTTACCAGTAAACATGCAGGGGGAAAAATCCATTAGAAATACACAATTTCTTAATTTTGACAATTAAAATGAATTAACAGAAAGGCTTTTTTATTTTTACAATGTAACTGCATTATCAACTGCCAAAAAAATGAAATCCTCCAAAATGCTTTTTGATTTTTTTACTTAAACACCGCTCTTTCTGTAACATAATTAACCCTTGTGCTATCCTAGGCACTTTAACATTGGGAGTTGGGTCATCTAGACCCACTCGACAGTGCGCTAACCCTTTTTCCTTAAATGATTTGTGAACCTCACTGGTGTCCATGGATTACATGAACTCTTTCCACCTTTATCCACCTTTGTCATGGTAGGGAGAACACGTCAATGTAAGGGTGGAGTCATCTAAGATAGCACAAGGGTTAAAGCGAAAAGAGTAGCATAACTATTCCAGGATGACATGTAGTGTGCGCCGTTAAGAAGATATAAACAAAAACTTTTGGTATTCCAGCAAAAAGATAGATGTTAGACTTCCTGTCATAAACATAAAACAGCATGAAGCTCTGGATTTCAAATTTTTCATATCTGATTCCCAAATCCTCCTGTTCTCCTCAGTACAAATGTGTGTATTTATCAAAGTTCATCTGAAAGTATCAGTTGGAGCTTCGAGAGGAAGAATCCATGTTTTTCTTTAGAATTCATGTTTTCAGCTCATTTTTTACTTTCTTTTTCTTGATCTGCTTCATTTTTCCTGAATTGTAGAAAAAGGAAGTTTGTTCTTTCTTTGCCTGACTGTTTGCTGCTACAGCTCCATGACTTCATCTGGTGGAGTGAGAGCAGAAGTGCAGCAGCTGATGGCAGCTTTCTCTGCCTCCCACTACTGTCTGACTGCAATCATCTGAACCTGAGAGGAAACACGAGAGAAGAGCCAACCAGTGGAGGAGCAGCTGATCTTTTTGTCAAGGGGGATCAGGGCTGATGATGTGTGTTTCCTGCAGACAAAGGTAGAACATGTTTGTGAGCTGATGTGGATCCAGTGATTTCAGAAGCATGGATCAGTGTGAGGACAGAGAGGAAGGAGCCTCTCCCTCTAAAAGCACTCTGTTAGATGAAAATGAGAGCCGGAGCAAAGCCCAGAGGTGAGATGAACATCTCTAACTGTCCAGGACTCTTCTCTATGTCAGAGCTCAGCACTAACATCACCAACCTTCATTCTTCACAGGAACCAACTTGGACCTGGATCTGAACCCAGCCATGTGTCCTTTAGGAGTAACAGGTCAAAGGATTTTGGAGTTAACTTTGAAGGCAGCAGTTCAGAAGTGGAACAGTAAGTGTTTTTCAGGTCAAGGTCTACCATTTCTTTTTGTTTTCTGCTTCAATCAGCTTCTAGAGATCAGCTACTTCTCAAAATGCAGATGAGGAAACCAAACATTAGAAACAGCTTTAATCTGATTAACCCTTGTGTTATAGGCACTTTAACATTGGGAGTTGGGTCATCTAGACCCACTAGACAGTGCGCTGAACCTTTTTTCTTCAATGATTTGCGAACCTCACTGGTGTCCATGGATTACATGAAATCTTTCCACCCTTATCCACCTTTTGTCATGGTAGGAATAACACCTCAATGTAAGGGTGGAGTCATCTAAGAAAGCACAAGGGTTAATCCGTGATCTCAAAATGAAGGTTTGAGTGTAGTTATTGCTGTTCTGAAAACTACAGCATTCATGATTCACTTATGATCTGAAATCATCCAAATCCAAAATAAGTCATCAAACATCATTATGAAAGAAACTCGCTTCAAATAAAACAAATGTTTCTGTCAGGATCTATCAGAGACTCAGAACTGGATCTGGATCTGAACTCAGCGGGGTGTCTTTAAGGAGTGACCAGTCAAAGTATCACATTATTGACTTTAAATCAGCAGGATCTTCAAATGCAGAAAGGTGAGCTCCCCCCACATGTTGAAACAGAGTCATAAGTAAAATGTTTTCATTTCAACAAATAGAGCTGTCAGTTAAGCTCTATTATAGAATAAAATAGATAAACTATATTTATCCCACAAAGGGGGAAATTTTCTTGTCTTTTGCAGCAAAAACAAACAAACATCTATAAGCCTTCCTGTGAACCCCTGTGAATTGTGACTGAGGGTTGCTGCTTTGTGCAACAAATGTTCACAGTTAAACTTCTTAGCTTCGTGATCCACAAAGTGGAATGAACTATCCAACTCTGCAAATAGATACAATGCTGGGATGAACTCTTCTATATTTTCCTGACTTCAAAAATGTCATACACTATGTCACATATCTTGTGCCCGAGACATTTCTCTGACAGCGTTTGATTTTTAGAGTTTGACTTAGACTTTTTTTTAACTTTATATAGTTGCTCTAGACCAGGGGTTAGCAATCCACGGCTCAGGAGCCGCATGCGGCTCTTTAGCGCTGCCCTAGTGGCTCCCTAAAGTATTTTCAAAAATGTTTGAAAATGTAAAAAGATGGGGGGGAGAAATATATTTTTTGTTTTAATATGGTTTCTGTAGGAGGAAAAATAAGACACAAACATTATCAACGTTTTCCAATGCTGTAAGAATGTGTAGAAAAAATATTGTAATGCCCAGCAGGTACATCACTTGCAGCAGGCATAACAGGAGCCAAGCTGTCAACAAGTTGAACTGTCAATCATCTGGCTGTGCTGCAGAACTGTCCGTGTCCCAAACACTGCACGACTCCAAACAGTCTCAGAGAGGAGGAGGCAGAAAGCAAACCTAATATGCACATGACCGCCACTACAATATTACATTTCAACATTTCTGTCAACGAAGATTTCTACCAGCAGGGCTTTTTTTTTTTTACTTCTAGAGGACCGCTAGGCAAGTGGCTGGTGTAAATAGAACCGCTGTCAGTTCCGTGCATTGCTTGATAAAGTTGAAAGCGAATATACTGATCTCCTGCTACACAACAAAGTCAGATGGCTGTCCAGTGGTGACGTTTTGCCTCACTTTGTCGTCTTTTTCGAACACTTGAAAACATTCCTGAAAAGCAAAGACCTGAACTACCCGCAACTGGAAGATACTGAGTAGCTGGAAAAGCTGCACGTTTTGGTGGACATGCCTGTGACAAGCCACCTAAACGAGCTGAATGAAAGTCTCCAGGCGCCGCAAATGCTTGAAGCTGTTCTGTCATTCGAGCGCAGGCTGGCTGTCACGTTCCACGTTATTGTTTTGTGTTCGAATACTCAAAATAAAAATGACATCAAAATCGGATTTATTTATTACATTTCTTCAATTTTATCAAAGCAATGAAAAATAATTCATTGATATTATAATGAAGTTAAACTTGCACAACAGAGCAGTCACGTGACGCGTCGTTCTCCGCAGAATGCACTGCAGGGCAAATAAACATTTAATAATTAATGCTCATTATGTATTTGTAGCAACTTAGTCATTTTGTAATAGGCTAATATAGCTAATATAGATGCATATTGCATGTGTTGCCTTCATTATAAGGCTAAAATAGGGATTTTAATATTTTGCGGATCCAGACATGTTTGCTTTTTTCATCCAATTTTGCTCTTTCAACATTTTGGGTTGCTGACCCCTGCTCTAGACAAAAGACATAAAACAAAACAAACATGCAGAACACACAAATCTTTAAAAATATTTTTATTTCAAACAAAAAGATCATACAGAGCAGATTTTTTTCCCTTTATATCCACTGGCACCCGGCGGGCTCCGTAAGATCAAAATCACACAGGGAAGGGTAAAAAAGGCAAGGGGGCTTACTGGGGTGGAAGCCAAAGGACAGAGCACTGGAGGAAGGAGAAGGAAAAAAACACAATCAGACTGAAGAAACAAAGTACACTGGAATGAATAAAGACAGACTCATTTGTATAACAAGTTTTCCAGCTGTGACTTGGTGAACTGACCTGACTCCAGTTAATCTGGTTCGAAACCTTCCAGCACAGACAGAATGGAGCTGACTGTTGATGGTTTTGTGGACCAGCAGGGCACAGAGACTCCCAGTTGTCTGTCTGTCCAGCAGCATCAATCACAGCTCGACTCCATATTTCTGGTCTGTACATGAACAACAAATATTTTTCTGTTCTCATTCATCTCCATGCTGCACTTTGTAGACCAATGGATTGTCAGTGTGTCCAACATAGAGCTGATGTTTGGTTCCATGACTTCACTCTGATTGGCTCATTCATCTAGAATTCTTTTCCAGCTGTTGGAGGAAAACATTGTCACTTTTGTGAAGAAAGAGCTGAAGAAGATCCAGAAGCTTCTGAGTCAGAGGGAGGATGAGGAGGAGCTGGAGGATGAAGATGATGAGCAGAGGAGCAGCAGAGAGTCACTGATGAAGATCACAGAGAACTTCCTGAGGAGAATTAAGCAGGAAGAGCTGGCTGATCGATTGCAGAGCAGTAAGAGGATTTCTCTGAAAATTTCATCTGGTGGACAAATGAAGATTTAGTGATGTCTCAACAAATGGAACATTTATTCAATTAGTGCTTTCATGTCATTACTTTTTTGAGCAATTAATTCATTACGACCTTCAAATAATTAATCTAATTAATTGTTTTTTAATATAACCAAATAATTGCTGTAATAAGCCTAATTCTGAGGTATTTTGATTTAAATTTGTGACAATGTGGCACAGTAAAAGTTAAAAAAATGATTATAAATTACTTCCAACTTTTACTTTTGTTCCACCAAGGGATATTTTTTTACAGTCTCGAACGATTTAAGAAAAAGAGACATCAAGTCCAAAGTGCTCAATTGAACATATAAAAGAACTGTAGAAATGCTTTTCTGGGTAATCCACAAAATATTTACCACAAAGAACACGTCATTCTGTGTATATTGTTTTTCTCTTTGAGCTACCATAACTAGTGAATTTAATAATTTATTTGATAATTTATTGTTAATTCAATTCAATTCAGTTCAATTCAATTCAGTTCAGTCTGAATAGTCTGCTTTTTGTGAAAAACTGCTTCAATGTAAAAATATAGCCAGGTCAAAGTGGTAATAATTGATTTAACATGTATTTTTTTCGTAAGTGACCATGACCTTTGAGGTGTTCGTTATCAGAAAATAATGGAGTTTGCAGAAGCAACCATCTGATGCACTAAGGCCTCCATCATTTATTCATTTCTGATAATAAAATAGATAACAGTTATAGATTAAAAATTATACAAATGCAACAAAAAAATAACTGGCTAATTTGCCCGTTATTAATTATTTGGGATTAACGCAATAATCTGAGACCTCTAATTAAAACCCTCATCATTCAGAGCTGCAGAGAGTTTGCTAACTTTCCTTATTGTCTTCAATCAGGATCTTTTGCAGTTTGTCAGCATAAAGTCAAATCTGGACACAAGAAGAAGTTCCAGTGTTTAATTGAAGGAACAGCTAAAGCAGGAAACCCAACCCTTCTGAATGAGATCTACACAGATCTCTACATCACAGAGGGAGGAACTGGAGAGCTGATTGAAGAAGATGAGGTCAGACAGATTGATGCTGCATTCAGGAAAGCAGAGAGAGCAGAAACAAGCATCAGACAAGAAGAGCTCTTTAAACTCCCAACTGGAAGACAAGAACCAATCAGAACTGTGATGACAAAGGGAGTGGCTGGCATCGGGAAAACAGTCTTAACACAGAAGTTCACTCTGGACTGGGCTGAAGGCAAAGCCAACCAGAAGATCCACTTCATATTTCCATTCACTTTCAGAGAGCTGAATGTGATGAAAGAAGAGAAGTTCAGCTTAGTGGAACTTGTTCATCACTTCTTCCCTGAAACAAAAGAAGCAGAAATCTGCAGCTTTGAAGACTTCCAGGTCATTTTCATCTTTGATGGTCTGGATGAATGTCGACTTCCACTGAACTTCCACAAGACTCAGATCCTAAATAACCCTAGAAAGTCCACCTCAGTGGGTGACCTGCTGACAAACCTCAGGGGGAAGCTGCTTCCCTCTGCTCGCCTCTGGATCACCACACGACCTGCAGCAGCCAATCAGATCCCTGCTGAGAATGTTGACATGGTGACAGAGGTCAGAGGGTTCAATGACCAACAAAAGGAGGAGTATTTCAGGAAGAGATTCAGAGATGAAGAGCAGGCCAACAGAATTATCTCGCAAATAAAGAGATCTCGAAGCCTCCACATCCTGTGCCACATCCCAGTCTTCTGCTGGATCACTGCTACAGTTCTGGAGGATCTGCTGAAGAGCACAGAGGGAGGAGAGCTGCCCAAGAGCCTGACTGAGATGTACATCCACTTCCTGGTGGTTCAGGCCAAAGTGAAGAAGGTCAAGTATGATGGAGGAGCAGAGACAGATCCTCACTGGAGTCCAGAGAGCAGAAAGATGACAGAGTCACTGGGAAAACTGGCTTTTGAGCAGCTGCAGAAAGGCAACCTGATCTTCTATGAATCAGACCTGATAGAGTGTGGCATTGATATCAGAGCAGCCTCACTGTACTCAGGAGTGTTCACACAGATCTTTAGAGAAGAGAGAGGGCTGTACCAGGACAAGGTGTTCTGCTTCATCCATCTGAGTGTTCAGGAGTTTCTGGCTGCTCTTTATGTTCATCTGACCTTAATCACCTCTGGACTCAGCTTCATGAAGGAAGAACAGATGATGCCAATTCATTTCTACCAGAGTGCTGTGAACAAGGCCTTACAAAGTCCAAATGGACACCTCGACTTGTTCCTCCGCTTCCTCCTGGGTCTGTAACTGCAGACCAATCAGAGTCTTCTACGAGGTCTGCTGACTCCGACAGGAAGTAACTCACAGACCAATCAGGAAACAGTGCAGTATATCAAGAAGAAGATCAGCGAGAATCTTTCTGCAGATAAAAGCATCAACCTGTTCCACTGTCTGAATGAACTGAATGATGATTCTCGAGTTGAGGAGATCCAACAGTCCCTGAGGTCAGGACGTCTCTCCACAGATAAACTGTCTCCTGCTCAGTGGTCTGCTCTGGTCTTCATCTTACTGTCATCAGAGGAAGAACTGGAAGTGTTTGACCTGAAGAAATACTCTGCTTCAGAGGAGGCACTTCTGAGGCTTTTGCCAGTGATCAAAGCCTCCAACAAAGCTCTGTAAGTGCCCTCATGGAAGCAGTCACTGTTGAAACATTGTTTTTTTGTGAGAAAACTAAAACCATTTAATCTCTTTTCTTTAATACATTTCTTATTCTTTTCCTTTCGGCTTTTCTCTTCAGGGGTTGCCACAGTGAATCAGCTTCCTTCATCTAACCTTGTCTTCTGAATAGTCGCCTCCAACAGCAGCTAACTTCATGTCTTCGTTCACTGCATCCATGAACCTCCTCATTAGTCTTCCTCTGCAACCTGTGTTAGACCCCTGTATTAGACTCAGGGGTCTGCAACCTTTACCACTCGAAGAGCCGTTTGGATCAGTTTCCCATAGAAATTAAAACACAGGGAGCCACAACACCTTTTGAAAAACCCAGTGTTTTCAGTGAATCACATCAATTCACTTGTTTTTAAAGTTTTTACTCGTTATCCACTTCTCATTCAACCTCATTCAACGGGTATTTTCTCCATAGGCCGTCCTGGCTAATTTGACACCCTAGGCAAAACAAAATACAATTTATTTTACTTTGTTATTAAACATAAGCAAAACACGCTTGTATTGTTTAATTCACAATTAAGATATAGCATGTAGTTAGTTTACACTTAACACTCATCAGTTTTTGTTTTCTTTTTGAAGGCTGGCTGGCTTCTGGTAAAAATTGCCACATTTTTTTTTCTTGAGCTGAATACATCCCTGACACGGCACCCTGTAACTATGAATTAATTAATTCCTGTCATTTCCTGTTCCATTTACGACTGAACATTAGTAGGAAAAAAAGGACATATTCTTCTGTTTTTTGTGTTACAAAATCTCAACGAAAAAGGACAAACGATTCTTTACATTGCACCTGAAGCATTGGCTGTAAATGAGAACGGCAGATAAGCTTAGATGAAATCCACCAATAAGCTATTAACAAGACTAGTCTAATTGAGTGCAAACTGCATTAGCCATGTGGCAAATATTGCTCAAAATTTTACTCCTTCAACGTTAAATTTGGTCTTATTTGGCACCTAGCAAGTTTTAATTTTGGACACCCCCTGCATTCCTTTTTTCTTGGAGTGTTTTTCTTTCTCTTCTTTCTAAACTGGACATTGATGTTTCCTTTGATCCTTTGTCCATTTACCACAACCTTGAAGGTTGCCCCTTCTTTCTTCATTTTTTCATCACCGGAGTCATCCTACACACCATCATCCTATGCTATCTGAAAATATGCTCACCTACCACTACTTTACAGTCACTGATCTCCTTTAGATTACGCCATCCACACAAGATGTAGTATGTGTGCTTCTTCCTCCTCTCTCATAGGTCACCCTATGTTCCTTCCCTTTTCTCAAAGTACGTATTCACAAAATCAACCACCATCTGTCCTACGTTACTCATCGCCTCTGTTTCCTGCACCAACATGTCCATTGAAATCTGCGCCAGTGACAACTCTGTCACTTTTCAAGATGCTCATGAACACTTTATCAAGGTCCAACCAGAATTTCTCCTTCTCCTCCAGCTCACATCCAACCTGTGGGGCACACCCACTAACAACAAATAAATATCACACCTTTGATTTCTACCTTCAGACTCATCACTGTATTTCACACACTTTTTGCCTCTACAACATTCCTAACAAACTTCTCTTTAAGATGACTCCTACCCCATTTCTCTTCCTATATCCACTATGATAAAACAACATGAACCTTGTTCCTTAGCTTCTATCCTTGCTACCTTTCCATCTAATCTCCTGGACATACAATTAGTGTCTACCTTCTTCCTCTGCATCATGTCAACTAACTTACTTCCTTTTCCTGTCATAGTTCCAAAATTCAAAGTCCCTAATATCAGTCCAACACTCACGACTTTCCTCTTCTCTCTCTTTCTACGAACATGTTTTCCTCTTATCCTTTTTGGACCAACAGTAGTCCAATTTTCACCGGCACCCTGTTGGTGAACAGCACTGATGGTGGTCATTGTTAACCCTTACTTTGACATAACTAGTATGGATATCATAGGTCTGATTCACATATTTGGTTTGTTCACGATTTTAAGTCTGATGCCATCCTGACACAACCCTCTGTATTTATCCGGGTTTGGGACTGGCACAATGAGACACAAGCTTGGGCTTCCTTGTGGCTACATTCCTAAATACATTTCTGAATAGGGCTTATTCAAAGTTAAAATACGTAACTGATTGTGTTTTTTTTCTATTTCATTGCCTACCAAAACCTATTTTAGACTGGACTGCTGTAACCTGTCAGAGAGAGGCTGTGAGGCTCTGTCCTCAGTTCTCAGCTCTCAGACCTCCAGACTCAGAATTCTGGACCTAAATAACAACAACCTGCAGGATTCAGGAGTGAGGCTTCTGTCTGCTGGACTGAAAAGTTCACACTGTAAACTGGAGACTCTCAGGTCAGGTTTGATTAAATAATTTTTTTCAGAGCAAAAACCTTTTCGATAAATCCGATTTTTATTTTTTTCAAAATTGTAGTGTTTCCGTTAGGCTAATTTATCATTGCAAATTCAATATGCGCAATTTCAGTTGATGGAAACACAGCTACTGTGTAGAGATGTAACGATACACGTAGGTGAACCAAACCGTTTTGGTATGGCAGTTTTGGTTCGGTTCACTGCTGTACTGTTTGGGTACGTTTTTTCCCCCCATATATGCATTGTAATGACCCAGCTGCTTTGTCACTCGTAGCGGGGAAACGAGAGCCGAGCTGCCAATTAACTAACTGCGTTGACTGTCCTTGCCCCATACTCCTCACACCCTGCTTTCCATTATTACAACTCACTTATTATAAACACACAAACAACATAACAACATGAACATCACTTCTCTTCACAGCTCTCTAAGTGATAGTGAAGGATTCAACACACAAGATTTCACACTTCCCATGAGTCTTAGTGGCTATAGGCGGGGCTAACCTCCCAGGTCGTCACAGTATTATCTTTGCGCCGAGGCGGAACTAATGTTAGCAGTAAGTTTCCTTCGAGACACTATTAAATGACAAACAATTAGCATATCAACATTTGGCTAATGCAGACGCGAGGACAGGACTTAAGTACCCCCCCCCCCCATCTCCTTAAGCTCTCTTGTGTGGGAACACTTTGGCTTTGTTGTCAGCATCCGTAAAGGGAAAAAACAATTGGAAAAGTCGAAAGCTGTGTGTTGACATTGTTTCACAAAGATGTAACTGTATTAATCGGGTCTACAAGAAAAAAATGTGCAAGTTAAAATAGTTTTTTACAGGCCAGTATTAATCCAACTTATTTGGTTCCTGGCAGCTAATAGTTTTTCCTATTTCATAAAGCAGATCACCTAAATAGGTAAATTTTATTTATTGTTATGTAAAACCAATAAATAGGTTTTGCAAGTAAATTTTTTTTGCCTTTTTTGTACCGAAAAAATACCGCAATTAGATAGATATATCGATCAATGTTGTTCATGGATCCATATTGCTCTGCCATAAGTACCTTATGTCAAGACTGTTGTTGATAATATAACTGTTGTTGGCATATTAGCTTCGGCCCCACTGCA
Source organism: Oryzias sinensis (assembly GCA_037389245.1). Classification (NCBI taxonomy): domain Eukaryota; kingdom Metazoa; phylum Chordata; class Actinopteri; order Beloniformes; family Adrianichthyidae; genus Oryzias; species Oryzias sinensis. Next base: position 13,715,698 of record CM074489.1, on the reverse strand, counting down.
GTTCTCTCACTCTTTCTGCCATGTGTGTTATGTTGTGTCTGTAGCCTGTCAGGTTGTCTAATCACACAGAAAGGCTGTGCTTCTCTGGCTTCAGCTCTGAATTCCAACCCCTCCCATCTCAGAGAGCTTGATCTGAGCTACAATCATCCAGGAGAGGCAGGAGTGAAGCTACTGTCGGCACAGCGGGAGGAACAGTGGAGACTAGACACTCTTAGGTATTGCATAACATCTCCCCTTTTATTTACATGTTTGGTCCACGCTAGAAACCATTAATGTCAAACAGAATTAGCTTAATACTAACTATTAACTAATTTATAAACTCGTCATACAAAACAAAGACTTCATGTGTTTTATTGGTTAAGGTTCACATGGAGTTCCTCACATGCTACCAAATTTTCACACAAGGCTTTGAAAAATTTAAAAATAATTACAAAAGTCACAGCTTAATCAGAGTAGAGAGTTTTTTGTTGACCCTGAACACAATGAAGCATGAGGTGAAACAATGCTCCAGTCTTCTGCTATTGACACAAGACAGATAAAGATGCCAATAAAGCTCCTTAATTTTTTAACATCAGTTGTGTCGCTGAAGACACAAAAAAACCTATGCTCTTTAAACTACCGTAGTTACGTAACTACTTTAACTCTTTAACTGTTTATGCTTTCTAAGTGGATTCTGAAGCGGAACAGAGCAGCTTTGCACTGCTATGCAGTGGCGAACTTTGCAGTTTGGGGGCCCCAGGCAGACAAAATATGAGGCCATCTGCAGCAGTTGTATTGATGATTTTTTTTAAATCCTTACCTATAGGGTACAACTTTGAATGATTTGCTTACTTGTCTACTTTCAGACAACGACAATGTCAAGAATCCAAATGTTTTGAAGTTTTAACCCTTGTGCTATCCTAGGCACTTTAACATTGGGAGTTGGGTCATCTAGACCCACTAGACAGTGCGCTGAACCTTTTTTCTTCAATGATTTGCGAACCTCACTGGTGTCCATGGATTACATGAAATCTTTCCACCTTTATCCACCTCTGTCATGGTAGGGAGAACACGTCAATGTAAGGGTGGGGTCATCTAAGATAGCACAAGGGTTAAGAATGTTTTATGAATTTAAAAATTGAAATCACAATTACATGTTTGTTTAATTTGTCAGGTTTGACTTAAGAAAGCAGTTTTTTATGAAGTTCTTTTATTCTGTTCATGTTTTTCCTATTTTATCTGTCTTCCAGCACTTTTGGAAGTATGGCAACAAATTTCTTGCTTTCTCTTTCCTTTCCCTCTTTTTGTATCCGCTGGAATGACTATGATTAATATACTTTTAATCTAATTAAGCTTTCAAAAAAATTACTTTGAATCATCATTTAATCTCTGCCAGCTTTACTTGATAGCCATGGTTTTTCAGCCCAAAAGCCATCTAAAAACCACCAGATCCAACTAAAAAACACCCAAAATATTAATCAGTGATCAATTAGCAGAAAAGGATCATCCATTATTTATTACTTCCTGATTTAATTGAATGTCCAACTTTAAACCATTTATATTGACTTTACATCCACCGTTTTTATTTTGTGGATTTTACAAAGGTATCTTGTTTGTGCTAGCTTTATTCCCTTGAAAATTTTTATGTGAATGGATAATCAACGATCAACTACCATTGCCTAATGGTAAGTCCGCCCCTGCCAATAGGCAGTTAGCTACTTGTTCACAGGTGACCCATGACAGCAAAAGCAGGGTGACAGAGACAAAGAGAGTTGATTTCATTTGATTTTTCCACAAAAGGAAAACACAGTATACCAAGGTGGCAGCTCACTAACCATGGAGCTGTAAAAGCAACCCACCTTCTCAACTGCAGAGCAACTGCCACAGGCCAAATCAAAGCCCTGCCATCTATCTTCCACACACAGAGCTGTCCCCAAATAATATTTTTGATTTGATTTGAAATGGTTTATTTCAAGCAATCAAACAGGAGTAATACACAAAAGCAATATAATCATCAGTTATACATTCATACAGTAACTAATCAAACTTAGGATAATTAGACATAATTAATAAAAATTGCTTGAAAGGGAGTGGAAAGAAGCGAACTTATATAATCCCACCCCGTTATACTATAACCATTTTATTTCATGATTTATCAATATCCGGTTCCTAGGTTTTATCAGACAGAATTAAGAATAATAAGGTATCAATAAAGCATGTGCCAAAGATGAAATTACTTAAGTACTACGTCAAAAATAACTTTAGAAATCAACATGGCAAATGCAGCATCTGAAATATATGCAAATTATGTTACTTTTAAAAGTCATTCATATATATATAAGTCCGATTTATAAATGGGATTCATTAGCCACACTAATAAACACTTTATGGTAGTAAAATGTTGCATTTCAGTTGTGGTAATGTACATAACGTCAACACTGGAGCTAAAGCTCCTGTGTTAAAGGGTCAAAAGACTAATTGAGGCAGAACAGAGCAAATTCCAAACATCTCTATTGTTAAAGTCAGAATTTTCTCTTAACCCCCTCCTGTTTTCAGGGCGGAGCCTGCTGGAGATCAGTGGTTGACTCCAGGTCTGAAGAAGTGTAAGTGTGCTTTTCAATTGATTCATGACAACAAAGTAGCTCAAATTCACATATCTTTAAACTGTCACATCAGTCATTTATGAGTCCTTATCAAAGTGTCCATCAGTGATCAGATTATGTATTAATAACTGCATCTGATTGAGTTTGTTTCTCTATCAGATTCCTCTCACCTCACAATCGACACAAACACAGTGAACAGAAACATCAAACTGTCTGAAAACAACAAGAAGGTGACCTATGAGAAGGAGCTTCAGTCATATCCTGATCATTCAGACAGATTCTATCATTGGCATCAGCTGCTGCGCAGAGATGCTCTGACTGGTCGCTGTTACTGGGAGGTCGAGTGGTCAGATCTTGGTTACATATCAGTGAGTTACAGAGGAATCAGAAGAAAAGGAAACAATAATGACTGTTTGTTTGGATGGAACAGTCAGTCCTGGACTCTGTGCTGCTCTCGTGATCGTGGTTACACGGTCTGCCACAATAATAGAGAAACATACATCTCCTCTTCCTCCTCCTCCTCCTCTTCCTCTCACAGAGTAGCAGTATATGTGGACTGTCCTGCTGGAACTCTGTCCTTCTTCATAGTGTCCTATGCCTCACTGATCCACCTCTACACCTTCAATACCTCATTTACTGGACCTCTTTACCCTGGTTTGGGGTTTAGAGCCTTGCCCAAGTCTTCCATGAATCTGTCAGAGATAAGGTTGTGATTCTGTTAGAGAACCTTTCTGCTGCACGATTAGTTCAGTCTCTACATGTCTCTCTTCACATTTGATTCAAAGCGGATCATCTTCAAAAATATTTTCCTCTTTGGTAAACATTTTCATTTTTTTCAAATATACAAGAAGGATAAGCTGCATGTTTCTTTTTAGATCTTGAAGGACTGCTGGCATCACTACATGATCACTGTCAAAAAGTCTCAAGAGGGATAATTGTCCAGTACCATTGAGACTAAAAGCCACAGCTATGTGGGGTTTTTAAAGCCATCACCTCTGTTCCTAACACCCTACAGTCTGACTGCTTGGAATCATCCTCTAAATTGTGTAATGACTTTTTTTTTTCATTCAGAAAGTTTCTAACATCCGAGCTGTTATTTCAGCGCCCAGCTCTGATCCATCTGAGTCTGTCGCTTCTTGAGGTGTGCTCCAGTCATTTGAGCCTGTGACCTTCTCTTTTCTAGAAGACATTGTCATTCACATGAAACATCAGGCTCTCCTCTGGATGCCATCACCCCTTGGTTTTTTAAACAAATTTTCACCAGCATAGGAGAATCGTTCCTCACCATTTTTAACACCAGTCTGTCAACAGTTGGGGTACCTGCAAGTTTCAAACATGCTATTGTTGAACCCCTGATTAAAAGATCAAACCTTGATAACAGACTTACTCAACTTTAAGCCCATCTCTAGGTTACCCTTTCTATCAAAAATCTTGAAGAAGGTGGCTTACCTACACTTGAGCTCTTTTCTCGATAGGAACTGTGTCCTGGAGAGGTTCTAGTCCTGATGATGGGAACTGAGTTGTCCTTCTTTTGCTTGACTTGTCAGCAGAATTTGACACTGTGGACCAGAATCTTTTGCTTTCCAGGTTGGAAGGATTGGTTGGGTTTTGCGGTACTGCACTCGACTGGCTTTTTTCTTTTTCTTTCAGAACTGTGTGTGTGTGAGCATGGGGCTCTATTGTAGGACCATTTTTATTCTCTTTGTACCTCCTTCCTCTGGGCTCCATCCTGAGAAAACATGGAGTTTCCTTTCATTGCTTTCCTGATGATAGTAAGATCTATTCACAAATAGATCACCACCAATACTGTTTTGTTCTTATTTGAATGTTCTAGTGTTTTGAGCACATTATTAATATCTGCCAGTTTTCTATTTTGCTGCATTTTGATGAGCAAAGTTCAGGAAGAAATCTGAATCCAAGCCGTTCCCATTTTTGTAAGAGAATCAAATACTGTTTGTGAACTTCTCATTTAAGGACACATATTCGTTCCACTTCATGGAGCTGCTCTTCTGTATCTAAACACATCCACAATTCTATTGCTGATTATGCTCTTCTGTAGAATCCACAATTCTATTGCTGATTATGCTCTTCTGTAGAATCTGCCTTGCCATAACCCTCTCAGAGCTCAGATGCTGCAGTTTGTTTTGTTCAGCACATGCTGACTGGAACGCTGAAGCTCAGTGTCAGTCATTAATTTACTACACATTCAACAATGGAAAAGATCATCAATATCATCATTTATTTATTTATTTATTTATAAAGCACCTTCCACCACAAGCCACGGAGACCCAAAGTGCTGCACACATGGAGAACAAAACATGAAATAATTGATAGCATAAAACCAACTTAAAACATTGTGACATAAATAAAATAAAAAAGTATAAAACCAATTTAAAAGAGATTAAAACCAGCAAAAACAGGGCTAGGCTGATGCTAAAGCACTCAAATGGAGGAACAATTCTTTTTTTTAAACTCTCAAAGAGCGTGACCTCTCTAATTGCTGGTGGCAACTGATCCTAGATAGTTTTGGAGCCAACGCGGTAAACCCACAGCACCCCCAAAATGTACGATTAGTTCTGGGAACCATTTACACAAACTGGTTGGTGGAGCATAAGTACTTAAGGGGGAAACATTTTAAAACCAGACACGAGAGGTAAGAAGGTGCCCTATCTGCCAGGGACTTGGAGGTAAGGACCAGAATTTTATTAAAAAACAAGTATTGCACTGGCAGCCAGTTCAAAGAGACCAAGATCAGTGTTATGAGGTCAAACTTCTTTGCCTTACAAATAATCTGGCAGCTGCTTGGACCAGCTGGAGCCTGGCTATTGATGCCGAAGAGCTGCTGTAATTAAGTCTGGACAACACAAAGGCATGAGTGACTATTTCAAGGTTCATTTTTGATATAAAAAATTTAATAGCAAGACATTGCATCTGAAAAAAGCAGGACCTAGTCACAGCATTAATTTGTAGGGGGTAGCTTCAGAGCTACATCAAGTTTAAGCCACTCAAATCACCGCTTCCTAACTTGCTCCTCTCACAAACCAGGTGGATGAACCCAGACTACAAAGTGCAACAAGCAAATGAATCAAGCATTTTATCATTTGTATCCTCAAAAGAAAAAAGAAAAATTTTTAATCGCAGTTTTTCTTCTTTCCTGTTCAATTACAGCAAACACAACCATCGCCGTTAACCCCTGCAACAAAGTGATTGTAGATAGTCAATGTTCACCAAACATTGAATAACTGACAGTAAAATACAGGTCCTTTTAGCTTCCAAAAGAGTTTACAGCAGTCATAGTTTTGGCTGTGTGTACTGATGACGATTCAGTGATCAAACTTCTGTGTGATAGAATTAGCAACAAGCAGAGCCAATATCCTGATGCTGTTCAGATCATAGCTGGGGATTTTAACTATAAAGTCTTAACAGTGGCACTGTCCAAATTCTACAGGCATGTTAAGTGTGCCAAACGAGGAAACAACACCCTGGACAAGGTCTATTCTAAAATAAAAAAATAAAAAAAGTGTAACAGGGCCAGAACTTTACCACAATTGGGCCAGACCGACCATCTGTCCTTGTTTTTAAATCCTGTATACAAACAGGACGCGGTAAGAGCGCCAGAACCTGGAGTTATTCACAGACACCCTGCTGTGTTACATAAAGACCTGCATAGACACTGTAACAGCAGACAAACGCATCCAGAAGCCCTGGATGACTTGGGAGGACAAACAGCTTCTGAGGTGGAAAGCACCGCCTACAAGTCCAGAAATTAAGATCTCTTCAGCAGAACCAACCTCAAAAGAGGCATTGGAAAGGCCAAAGCGGACTACAAGAAGAAAATTGTAAACCACCCTTGACTGCAGTGACAGCCAACAGATGTAGCAGGGAGTCCAGCACCCCGGCAATTACAGGACTAACCCTTAAAAGCCTGTTCACACCGGGACAAATTTTGCGCGCAATATTCACCGACGTTTAACGCCTCGAGACTAAACAAAGGGCATCAATGTGAGTCTGCACACCGGCGCGAAAAAAGCCAAGCGTAAAAGTGTAATTTTTTTTAAAACGCCTCGGGTTCTTTTTTTTTTGGTTTGACGCATCACGTCAAAAACTATATGACCAATGAGAATGGTGCTTTTGCACAGGTGTCTGGACCTTCTGAAGTCACAATAAAACACAACTTGGGGGCGCTCAAACACAAAACTGTCTTGCTGAGCATACATATGTAACGGCGAAGAAGAAATCACTGTAAACACACGGCCAAACGCTGTTCTGGGTCGATTAGTTTACGGTAGTGTCTGTTCTTTCGTCAGCGAGGGAGCCAGTTGTTGAAGTAAATTTTCGAACTCACCGACGGACATTCTAAAATATCCCCGAAAACGCTCATGATACATTTTCAGCTCTTGAACCAGTTGATAAAAATCCCCATGTTCTTCTCTTCTCATAACTATGGGATGTAACCTAAATCTGCGTCTTTCATCATTCAAAAGAAAAATAATTTCTTCATCGCTGGAACTTGAGCTCCTGGTGCTTGAAATATTCATGTTTTCTTTGTATGATTCTGACAAGCGCCTAAATACTTGCTCTCTTCTTCTGAGTGAAAAGCGAGTTTAAGAAGCATAAAGTTGCGCAGCGCCACCTTGTGTACAGGGGTATTTCTGTTTTACATTAAGCGCCATCTAATGTCAGGGAATGAATTTGCATGTTCACTCGGCTCATCGTCAGCGAAAATCGCTTGGGTGTGAACACGAAAAACGTGTTGAAAAACGCTGGCGAATAACGTGCGCCGATATTCGTCCCGGTGTGTACAACCCTTAAAGTTGCTGACGGTGACACCAGTCTGGCAAAAGATTTGGACATCTTTGCCTGCTTTGACATCACTACACATCAGCCACACCAATTTCATAACACAACCCACAGCAGAGCGAATTTCATCCTAGAAGAGCATGAGGTATTATGCACCCTGCGACTAGTCAAGGCAACCAGTGTGGACAGTGTCCGACTCCCAGCACAATTGTACTGCAGGATTGTGCAGACAAACCAACTGCAGTATTCACAAAGATCTTTAATCAGTCCCTGACACAGTTAATGGCTCCACTCTGCCTGAAGTCCTCCACCATAGCTCCCCTTCCCAAGAAGTCTAACATATCCAACCTACAGGACTACAGACCAGTGGCTCTCACTCCAACAGCCATGAACGGCTGTAGAAATCTTGTCTGTAGTGATGTAAGCAGCCCTCCCGCCAGGACTTGACCCCCACCAGTTTACATACAGGGCAAACCGATCGATCCATGCAATAGTAACAGTTCTGAATGCTGCACTTTCACATCTGGAGCAGTGGAGGAGCTGTGTGAGGATTATCTTTGTGGATTGCAGTTTTGTCTTCAGCCCAAGGCCTGGTACCGAACAAACTAGTGACTAAGATGTTGCCCTATTCAACCTGCATGTGGATCAGCAGCATCCAGGAGTATGCTTTCACACATCCACATCAACAGAACAAAGTACATCATCAAAGACACTTCACATCCTGGTCAACCCATGTTTTGACTCAAAATTGATTTACTGTTTGGAATTAATTAGCAGATTAAGGCCGAGTTTCCAAAATAACTTTTTTTTTAAATATTACAATTGTCTGACCATATACTTAAAAGTTCTTTTTCCCTGTGAAATGAAATCAAAATGATGCGTGGTCTGACACTATTCCACATCTATATATAGGGGTTATGTATAAAATTCACATTACTTTCATCAAACAAATAAACCTTTTTTACGCCCTGAATGTCTTTTACTGCACAAGTTCTTTGCTATGAGTTTCTTTGTGTTTTCTAAGTTTAGACTTTTCAGTGAAGCCTTTATTACATTCAATACAAAAAAAGGGCCTCTCTCCTGTGTGAGTTCGCATGTGTGTTTTGAGATTAGAGATATGAGTAAAACTTTTGTCACATTCCTTACAAGAAAAAGGCTTTTCTCCTGTGTGAGTTCTTATGTGTCGTTTGAGAGTAGATGCATCACTAAAACTTGTATCACATACTTTACAAGAAAAAGGCTTTTCTCCTGTGTGAATTCTCATGTGTCTTTTGAGACTACATATTTGACTAAAACTTGCATTACATTCTCTACAAGAAAAGGGCTTCTCCCCTGTATGAGTTCTCATGTGTCTTCTGAGATTAAATTTTTCACAAAAACTTTTATCACATTCTTTACATGAAAATGGCTTTTCTCCAGTGTGAGTTCTCATGTGAATTCTGAATTGAGACCAGAAACCAAAACTTCTACCACATTCTTCACAGACATAGGGTCTTTCTTCAGACTCAGTTCTGATGTTGACTGACAAATTATTAGCATGACATATGTCCCTTCTCTTTCTCTGACCCTTGTTCTGTGGGTCTGTTTCTACATCCGTAGTTGATGTTGATTCTTCATGCTGGTTTCCTTCTTCAACCAGTTTATTAGTTCCTTCAAAGCTCCATTGACTAATAAGATCTGCTTCGCTGTGCTCATTTTCCTCATAAGTAGGAAACTCCATTTCAGTCTCTTGCTTCAGATCAAGCTTCTCTTCATCCTGACTGATACTGAGCCCTTTTTGCTCCTCTTTGATATGCTGAGGTCCTCTTTCCCCTGGTTTCTCTTCAATCTGTGTAAACTCTGGTTCCTCCTGCTCCTCTTTAATCTCCTGAGGTTCTGGTTCTTCCTGTTCCTCTTTAATCTGTGGAGGTTCTGGTTCCTCTTGTTCCACACTGGAATTCCTCTGGTGGTTGCAGAGATTCTCATTTCCACTTGCATGATGCTGGGGGAGGACTGCAGAGACAAAGGAGAATCCTTTTTATATTTTCAAAAGATGTGTATATTGAACAGCACCAATAAAGATCATAATGACCTCAGTTAGAAGCCCTACTGTTAATTTTTTTTTTATTAAAAAGGCAACTCTTTATTTCTTATTTAAAGTTAGGACAGTAAAAAGGTAATGCTGGTCTTCATTGGATCAAACATCTACACAAAGAAAGTACATCTCTGATCTTTTAAGGCCACACTTTTCTGTTAAGCATTCCAAAAACCAGCTTTAAGACGAGAGGAGATCTATGCTTCCAAGCTGTCACTCCTCATCTTTGGAACTCGCTTCCATTGTTGCTGCACAAGACTGACTCCACCTTTTTTTTGTCTGATACTGATTCACAACAATTTCTTTAACTATATTTTTCACGGGCCTCAAAAGTTTTCAGCATAGGAGGCCACGGAAGAAAGATAGGAAGCTAATGATGGCAGAATCTGAGCACAAAAGGAGTGAGGAGTTGACTGAGAGGGTCCCCCCCAGGAACATTTTTAAAATAAGGGTTCTGTCTATGCATTTTACAAGTATCTGGGACATTATTTCAGCTGATTTTAAAGCAGTAGAGAAGAAGGTTTTAATACTGAACTCAGTCAATGCTGACAATTATGATTTCCCTCAAACTGTTTTCCTGCGACTGCTTACCAAAATGGCAATAAAAATTGTGACCTGGCCTTTTAACTGATCAGCTGTTTTTCTTTTTACTTAATTAAATAATATGTTCCAAACAGAAAAGAAGTCACAACATAACTAAAAAAATAAGATAAAAACTAATTAATTTATTAAAATGTTTTATTGATATCTACTTAACGTCTTTGCTTTGTACTTTTGGCATTTTCAAACCGTCAATGATGTGTTTTATTTTTTTTAATCACAAATAAGTTGGTTCATTTAAGGCAGGGGTCGGCAACCCATGGTTTCAGAGCCACATGTGGCTCTTTCATCCTTCTGTTGTGGCTCCCTGTGACTTTGGAAAATAATGAGTATTTTAAATTAAATAAATTCAAATTTATTTTAGTTCGTTCATTTTTCATGGCAATTCAAAGGCGCTGCTGGCTCCGTGCGAGGCACGTGCCACGTAAAAAACAGCTTCCTTGGTGGGCTCGTGTTTGTCGGCGAGGGCTGCGGAGCTGATAGCAGGAGGATACACGCGGGGCGGCTTCAATAAACACTCCGGGTCTGGAGTGATTTTCTGCCGGGGGCTTGGCGTGGCGCGGAACGGGGAGCGGCTTTCTGGTGACGGAGAGTTGTGCCGGTGTTTTGGACTCCCGTGTGCGGTGATGTGTGTTTCTGGGCAGGGGAGCTTGACCGGGGACGTGGGGGAGATTGAAGGGGAAGAGAGTGTTTCTTGAAAATCCACCAGCCAATCAAAATCCTCACCCAAAAGTACGGGACTTGATTGACATGCAGAATGGCCAATCGGACATCCTCTGACACATACGTCACTGCAGACGCGAGTTTAAATGCACTCAGCGCAAACTCTGCCTTCAGAACGTCTTTTTCTCCCCGCGGCACATCATGTCCCCGGTAGAAGTCCAGCAACCGGAGTTTATTAAAGCCTCCCCGC
>CM074489.1:13686371-13704229 GCA_037389245.1 Oryzias sinensis | reverse complement strand
TTCCCCCGTCTTCTATGCAGGATCTTCAAAGACGGAGAACCATCCCCCACCTCACCTCTACCACGGTTAAAGAATATCCATCACTGATCCTTCCTCATAGAAAATCCTCCTGAACATTTCTGACGCTTTGTGAATCATTTATTAAAGAGCATTGGAATATTTCTCAACATAAAGTTTTTTTCTCTCAAAGCAATAGATTGAACCGTAGTGTTCTTTATAACACAAATTAGGAGTTCCACTCTGTGCCTTAAAACAAGGATCATGAGAGTTCCCACAGTGCGATTTGAGCGGCGGGCACGGCGCGTCAGTTCGGCAGCAGCGTGTTTCGAGCGTCACTTCTTCCAGAAGTGGCCAGTTTCATCCATCATTCAATCATCCGGATGATAGTTACGTCTATTCTCCGTGATAATCCTCCTCAGCGTATCACTTGAAGATTTGGTTGTTGCTTTCTAAATCATCCCTGAATTCATAACCAAAGAAATAACTTTTAACATGAACCCAAATGTGGAGTAAATTTCTTCTGGATGAGAAATCAGAAATTTCTGCACAATTACAGAATATAACTTTGTTATAACTTATTCTTTCAACTATGTGAGGTTATCCAAATATATTTTTCTCACCAGTGTATCAATTATAAAATCTTTTCTAAATGTAATATTCAACAAATTGGATTCCTGAAAATGTTTTTATTTATTTTTATCCTACAGAAATTGAGAACATCAAGTGAGGAGGGATCTGTAGGAGATCTTGACAAGCTGGAGCCTCAGAGTTTTTACAATAAAAATGTATTTTTATGTTTCTATCTTTTTTTTTTCCAAAGGCAGATGACCTATAAATAAAATGTTTTTGACAATCTAGTTTTATTGTTGATATTTTCCAACAAGACAGAAGAGAAACTGACTTTAAGTGTTTAGCTAATTTCAACACGATTTTCTGCCGAATTTGATTCATTTTGACAGACTATTAATTGCTCCAAATGAAGATAAAACAGAGAATTACATGATCCAGTTTTCAATTTTCTAAGATCAGTAAGCTGTCTGACTTTGACATGATTTTTAAAAATCTTCATGATTTTTGTAAATTAGAATTAGGATATTCTAAAACTGGTGCATATAGTCACGGCATAAAAACTCAAACAGGGATTATGAGAAAGTTGTCATCATTTACAGCACATACAGTTAGAGCTTATCACAGGCAACCCAGGTTACAGGTGGAGATAAGCGTGTAGCCAAGCAGCCATAAAATAAGCTGAACTGGATTCTCTCAGCTGAAATACCCAGCAGTGTCCAGGTTAATAAAGTTCATCTCAAATTGTGGCAGTAATCACAATCTTGAAACAAACACAATTAAGTGATCATGGTACATGGTGAATACTTATAAAGTGCTTTTCTGTATTTGATGGCTAAGCGCTTTTACAGTCACACACTGGTGGCTCACCACTGGCACCAACCTTCAACGTTGTAAGTTTACAGAAAGGGATCATTCAGAATTTCTGAACATCTTGCTGTGACCCGGATTTGAACCGGGGTTGCTGCGGCCACAACGCAGAGTACTAACCACTATACGATCACAGCTGAGAAGTGATGGTGGTCACAGTTCTGGTCTTTGTTGCTCTCCAGGGCTTTTTCAGACCACCAAACCACAGGCCCCACTGCTTTAGAACAATTAAAGCCAACAGACAGAACTAACTATTCTGACTCAGGGTGGGACACTGAAATGCCAGCGCTCTTATGGGGGGAGTAGGTGGATCTAGTAATGAGAAAAGGTTTTTGTTGGTGCCCGCTTAGTCTAGCCAGTCTCCAGGACCACTTGGAGGTGGAACACCACCCAGAGTACCCGGCTCAGTTGATCATTAAGACACATAAACCTCCACCACAATAAGATTAATAGATTCAGGGAGGGGATATTTATCAGTCACCCCTAGCCAGTACTAACAATTACTGTGAGAAACTGAAATGCTCAGAAAACCAAAAGCCTGCCCGGCTTTTAATTTGGTTAATTATCTACATGTTGTTGGTGACTGTTGTTTCTCTTTTGGCTTTTCCCATCAGGGGAATTGCCAAAGCGAACGAGTTGCATAGTAAACTTGGCAATGTCTTCGCTGGATGCCCTTCTGATGCAACGGGCTTTAGGACGGCACAGAAATGAAAGAAACGAGGAGCAGCCGAGTCAAACCCTGGTTTTCCACGGAGGGCCGGAAGAGCACCACCAAACCAACCTGCGAAGCTAAACCAGCTCCCATGTCACCATGTTGGTGACTGATATTTGTTATTATCTATCTATCTATTTATCTATCTATCCTATCTATCATCTATCTATCTCTATATCTATCTATCTATCTATCTATCTATCTATCTATCTACATATCTATCTATCTATCTATCTATCTATCTATCTATCTATCTATCTATCTATCTATCTATCTATCTATCTATCTATCTCTATCTATCCTATCTATCTATTTATTTATTTATTTATTTATTTATTTATTTATTTATTTATTTATTTATTTATTTATTTATTTATTTATTTATATGTTTGTTTGTTTGTTTGTTTGATTATTTGCTTAATATGTTTTAATTTTTTTCATTATTAAATGTTTATTATATAGTTGGAAGTGTATATTTTATTATTATTAATATTATTATTACTACTATTATATTTTTTACTGCATTACTAACTACTATTTTGCTTTTATTACTATCAGTTTAGCCACATGCAGCTAGGACAGCCCCAGAAAGAAAGGCGTAGATGCTGATGAGGGCAAGATGGCGTGTAGAGGTGATGGTGAGGGAAGATAGCACTCTTAACCTCTAAATTCATTTAGAAAAAAATCTTTTTTTTTAGAATCTAGGAAAGCGGAGCACCGGAGAAGAGACACTAATGCACAAAGGGAAAAAAACTATTCTTCACATAGTGAATACAGCAATACCCTTGTGCTATTCACACACAGTCCTTTACTAACGTTGGGAGTGGGGCCATCTGGACCCCATAAGACATAGAACATATCGCCTTGGACTTCTAAGCTTGGTCTAGGGGCTGAAATTCCTGGGTGGTTTCTCTTTGTGTCAGCCTGCCCCTGTTGTTGGCCTCAGTTCATCTTGCCTTTTTGAGCTAGTTTTTGCCCTCATTTATTACTTTGGAGTTTTTTGCCTGAGTGTTGACCTTCTCTTTTGTGTCTTCGTTTCCAAGTTCTTTCCAAGTTTGCTGTTTTTGTGTAGGTATTTCTGTTTTCCTTGTTGTTGAAATAGCCAGGCTCTCTAATATGTTAATTACTAAGCCCCCTTCATTTCTGTCCTTGTTTTCTAATCTCTCTTTGTTGGTGCAATACCTGTAATAAATGGCCTAGCTGCCATTTATTGCTGATCGCTCACTGGTTGTTTTGTTTTGTCTTTATGTTACATATTCATCCCCTTTACCGTGGGCAGCATGGATTAAAAGGGATGGAACAGTGGGGCTGGGGTGGCACCAATTCAGGCAACATTATCAGAACTTTATGTTGCCTTCTCATGAAGGAGCTTTGAAGCACTTTTGGTCTGGCAAGTAAGCAGGACCTGTCTGCCATGGTGACAACAGCAGGGAGTTAACTGGCATCTTTGCTCCTTGAATCCTCCGCTCCCAAACCCTCCATACCTTTGCGTTGGTTTACTGAGAGGGCTCTGTATTTATATATTTGTATGCTTGTCTATAAATCTCTTTTTTCATATTTTGTTTAGAACTTTATCTCTACTATATATTTTTGGATATTTCATGCATGCTATATTTTCCTGTAAAGCAATAAGCTGTCTTGTGGAGAATATATTTATGAGTCTATATTTCTATTTGTCTGTCTAAGACAATATATCTAACAAATTAGTAAGAAATTTTGGCCCTTATAAATCTATTTTTAGTGTTATATTAATACTTTTTAAAATAAATATCGTGAGAAACTTCAAGTCAAACAGAGATAAACTAACTAAATGAATACTGCGAATAATATATAAAAACAAAGACCTACAAATATTTATCAACTAGAGACTTGTTTCTCTACTTTCAAATAAAAAATAAATATTTAAAATAAATTAAGCGACAACAAATTTATCTTAGTAAAAAACACTAACATTTTTAATATAGAAATAGTTCAATATGAATTCATTTAAAAACCCTGTCACCTTTTATAACTAAAATACTTATTTTCCTACTAGCTAATGTTGTCTAATATTTACACCTATGCATTGCTGCTTGCATTGCGGCTGACTTTATGACTGCTTCTTCTGACTGAACCTTTGAACTGATGTGACGGATTCACTTTAAGTGTGTCTAGCAGTTGAGAAGAGGCGTCAGGCTTTGCTTTAGGGCAAATGCTCTTATTTTTTCTTCTATTGGGTAGTTTCTGAAATTTTAGCTCAATAGGTAAGATAGTCTTTTGATGTTCCTAACAACAAGGAGGCTTTACTTTTGTCCAATATTGAGGCGTTCTTTGCAAAAAGAACTTTGTTGTTGTAGGAGCTTTTCTGAGGTGCACCACTTGATTCAGCCTGGCTGCTTTGACTTTATGACTGCTTCTTCTGATGGAATCCTTTGAACTGATGGTAACAGATTCACTTTCAGTGTGTCTAGCAGTTGAGAAAGATCCGGCTTTGCTTTAGAGGCACATGCTCTTATTTTTCCCTCTCCTATTGGTTGTTTTTTTTGAAGTGCAGCTCAATAGTAAAAAATACTTTTTGTGATTCCAAACAAGCTGGGGCTGTTATTTGGTTCAATCAGAGGCACTTTCAGGTCTATAAAAATTCAGTCTGGGTTGATGTGTCTTCTGTTGAGAGTGCACACACAATTGTCTCTGCTTGGTTGCTTTGATTCTGTTGGTTGCTAAGTTGGACAGAAAAGACCATCTTTACCAATGACTTTCAAAGGTTTTCTCTTCTCTCCTTTCTCCTTCAGTTGGAAGTCTTCCATGTGTAAATTTAGATTGGTGATTTCAAGCAGTTGTTTTACGTGACCATTCTGTCTCTTCTAAACTTCTCTTGTAACCGCTTCAGCAATCAACTTGGTTTCTTTTCGCCAGGGAAGTCCTGTCACATTTTGGATCTTCTCCTCACAGTTCTCTGATTTTCCTTCCGCCTCTCTTGTCTAATGTGGCTCCTGCTCTCCAATACTTTTTTCGAAAACAACCAGTCTTCATCAGCCTTAAGTGCCTCCTGCTCATATTTCTTGATGTGAGTCAGTTTTTTGCGATGTTCCTTTCCCTCTTAGCTTCAACAGCTTTTTGGCTTATTGCTGTGAATCCAATCCATTGAGATCGTTGACGTCAGTTTCTTCTTGAGACTCCTCTGATAGTGAGTCTTCTGAATCAGAATCTCTTGAATTGTCATCCTCACTATCTGAATCAGAGGTCCCAAATGGATATTCTCTGGGGTGGGAGAGTCCCAGACTGTGCTCATCGGTGTGCTCATCGGTGTAGCTGTTGTCAGGGGACTGTCCCGGTAGTAAAACTCAGATCACCTTCAAAGTCCTCTGTTAAATTTCCTGTCACCATCAGAGATTTGAGATGAATTGTCTTGAGAGTCAGACTGTGCTCATAGGTGTAGCTGTTGTCAGGGGACATCATATTGTTGACCTCAGATCACCTTCAAAGTCCTCCGACTTCATTTCCTGTCTGCATCAGAGATTTGAGATAAGATTGTCTTGGGGGATGAGAGAGAGTCCTGACTGGTCTCCTCTCTGGAGACTTTCTTCAGGGAAGACAATCATGTTATAAAAGTGAAATGGAGTCCAGACGATGTCACTCTCATTTTCAACAATGTCGGACCAGGTTTTGTAACTTCCTGTGCATCATTTTTCTCATTCTTGATAGCTGATTTCTTTCTTTGTCTTCTTGAGTTAGAAGGAATACTGATCTCTAGGGAGTATTTATGTTTAAATCCCATCATGCCATGATGCAAAATGACATCGTGCATGTCATCATTTGCAGTGATATATGATGTAATATCACCAGATTATGACATCATAGGTCATCATTGTGATGTAATCATTTAATGATGTCATCACTGAATGATGTCATCACTGAATGATGTCATCTCTGAATGATGTCATCACTGAATAAGAAGTCATCATTGAATGAAGTCATCACTAAATGATATCATCACTGAATGATGTCATCACTGAATCACGGTACTATTTACAGAAATTCCCCCGTCTTCTATGCAGGATCTTCAAAGACGGAGAACCATCCCCCACCTCACCTCTACCACGGTTAAGAATATCCATCACTGATCCTTCCTCATAGAAAATCCTCCTATGAACATTTCTGGCGCTTTGTAGATCATTTATTAAAGAGCATTGGAATATTTCTCAACATAAAGTTTTTTTCTCTCAAGCAATAGATTGAACGTAGTGTTCTTTATAACACAAATTAGAGTTCACTCTGTTGCCTTAAAACAAGGATCATGAGAGTTCCCACAGTGCGATTTGGCGTGAGCGCAGCAGCTAGCGTCAGTTCGGCATAACAGCGTGTTTAAGCGTCACTTCTTCCAAAAGTGGCCGGTTCATCCATCATTCAATCATCCGGATGATGAATTCGTCTATTCTCCGTGATAATCCTCCTTAGCGTATCGCCGAAAGATTTGGTTATTTGCTTTCTAAATCATCTGAATTCATAACCAAAGAAATAACTTTTAACATGAACCCAAATGTAGAGTAAAATTTCTTCTGGATGAGAAATCAAGAATTTCTGCACAATTACAGAATATAACTTTGTTATAACTTATTCTTTCAACTATGTGAGAGTTATCCAAATATATTTTCTCACCAGTGTTTATCAGTATAAATCTTTTTCTAAATGTAATATTCAACAAATTGGATTCCTGAAAATGTTTTATTTATTTTATCCTACAGGGACTTGAGAACATCAAGTGAGGAGGATCTCGGAGATCTTGACAAGCTGGAGCCTCAGAGTTTTACAATAAAAATGTATTTTATGTTTCTATCTTTTTTCAAAGGAAAAGATGACCTATAAATAAAATGTTTTTTGACAATCTAGTTTTAGTGTTGATATTTTCCAACAAGACAGAAGAGGAAACTGACTTTAAGTGTTTAAACTAATTTCAGCCTGATTTTCTGCGATTTGATTCATTTTGACAGACTATTAATTGCTCCAAATGAAGATAAACAGGAAGTAAATGATCCAGTTTCAATTTTCTAAGATCGATACTTAAGCTGTCCTGGCTTTGACATGATTTTAAAATCTTCATGATTTTGTAAATTAGAATGGATATTCTAAAACTGGTGCATATAGTGCGGCATAAAAACTCAAACAGGGATTGAAAGTTGTCTCATTTACAGCACATACAGTTAAGGAAACATCACCGAGCAGCAGGTGCAGGTGGAGATAAGCGTGTAGCCAAGCGGCCATAAAATAGCTGAACTGGATTCTCAGCTGAAATACAGCAGTGTCAGGTTAATAAAAGTTCATCTCAAATTGCTTGGCAGTATCCACAATCTTGAAACAAACACAATTAAAAGTGATCATGGTAAATGGTGAATACTTATAAAGTGCTTTTCTACCTTATTTGATGGCCCAGCGGCTTTACAGTCACACACACTGGTGGCAGCTCCCTGCCTGTACAACCTTCCCAAGCGTTGTAAGTTTACAGAGAGTGATTATTGAGAATTTCTGAACATCTTGCTGTGACCGGATTGAACCGAGATTTAACAAGCCCTGGCAGAGTACTAACCACTATACGATCACAGCTGAGAAGTGGCAGTGGTCATAGTTCTAGTCTTTTGTTTGCTCTCAGGGCTTTTTCAGACCATAAACCACAGGCCCCACTGCCCCAGAGCAATTAAAAGCCAACAGACAAGAACTAACTATTCTGACTCAGGGTGGGACTGGTAACTCTTATGGGGGAGATGGTGGATCTGTATTAGAAAAGGTTTTGTTTGAATTGCCCTTGAGTCATAGCCAGTCTCCCAGGACCACTTGGAGGTGGAACACCACCCAGGTACCGGCTCAGTTGATCATTCGGGCACGCAAACCCCTCCACCACAATAAGGTGTCGATTCAGGGAGGGATATTTATCGATCACTAGCCAATTACTAGCGCAATTACTGTGAGGCTTCGAAATGCTCAGAGAAAACCCAAAAGACTGCCCGGCTTTAATTTGGTTAATTATCTACATGTTGGTGACTGTTGTTTCTCTTTTGGCTTTTCCCATCGAAATTACTTGTGAGCGAGTTGCATAGTAAACTTAGCATGGCAATATCTTCCAGCTGGATGCCTTCTGGCATAGCAGACTTGGGACCCGGCGCACAGAAATGAAAGGAAGAAACAGGGAGCAGCCGAGTCAGAACCCTGGTTTCACGGACGGAGAGGCACTGCAAACCAGCCTGAGCTGAAACCATCCCCATGTCTACATGTTGGTGACTGATGTTGTTATCTATCTATCTATCTATCTATCTATCTATCTATCTATCTATCTATCTATCTATCCATCTATCCTATCCTATCTATCTATCTATCTATCTATCTATCTATCTATCTATCTATCTATCTATCTATCTATCTATCTATCTATATCATCTATCTGTCTATCTATCCTATCTATCTATCTGTCTATCTATCTATCTATCTATCTATCTATCCTATCTATCTATCTATCTATCTATCTATCTATCTATTTATTTATTTGTTTATTTATTTTATATGTTTGTTTTGTTTGTTTTGTTTTTGTTTGTTTTGTTTTGATTATTTATAATATGTTTTAATTTTTTCATTATTAAATGTTTATTATATAGTTGAAGTGTATATTTTATTATTATTAATATTATTATTACTACTATTATATTTTTACCATTACTAACTACTATTTTGCTTTTATTACTATCGAGTTTTTGTACATGCAGCTCGGACAGCCTAATAACGAAGAAGGCGTAGATGCACAGTGAGGGCGAATAAGCGTGTAGAGGTGATGGTGAAGGAAGATAGCACTCTTAGCCTCTAATTCATTTTAAGAAAAATCTTTTTTTTAGGAATCTGAGGAAAGCCGGAGCACCGGGAGAGAACCCACTAATGCACAAAGGGAAAAAAGCTATTCTTCACATAGTAGATACCTTATTACCGCTGTGCTATTCACGGTCCTTTAACGTTAGGTGGGGCCATCTGGACCCCACAAGACATAGAACATACTCGCGCTTGGACTTCATGGTCTGGGGCGGCTGAAATTCCTGGGTGGTTTCTTTGTGTCGGCCTGCCCTGTTGTTGGCCTCAGTTCATCTTTTTTGGACTGGTTTGCCCTCATTGTACTTTGGAGTTTTTGCCCTGGTGTTGACCTTCTCTTTTTGTGTCTTTACGTTTCCAGGATTCTTTCCAAGTTTGCTGTTTTTGTGTGGTATTTCTGTGTTTTCCTTGTTGTTGAAATAGCAGGCTCTCTAACTCATTAATTACTAAATACCCTTGTTTCTGTCCTTGTTTCTTATCCCTCTTTGTTGGTGCAATACCTGTAATAAATAGCTAACTGCCATTTGTGCTGATAAACTCACTAGTTTGTTTTGTTTGTCTTTATGTTACATATTCATCCTTTTATTAGGCAGCATGGATTAAAAAGGGATGGAACAGTGAGGAGCTGAGGTGGCACAATTCAGGCAACGATATCAGAACTTTATGTTGCCTTCTCATGAAGACTTTGAACCACTTTTGGTCTGGCACCGTCGCTTGGAACCTGTCACCATGGGTGACAACAACAGGGAGTTAGCCCCAGACATCTTTGCTCCTAGGATCACTCAAGCTCCCAAACCCCTCCATACCTTTAAAGTTGGTTTACTGAGGGCTCTGTATTTATATTTGTATGTATCTATAAATCTCTTTTCTGACTTTGTTTAAGAACTTTATCTCTATATATTTTTGGATATTTCATGCATCACTATATTTTTCTGTAAAAAGCAATGCTATGCGTAGATATATTTATGAGTCCTATATTTCTATTTGTCTGTCTAGACAATATATCCTAACAAATTGGTAAATTTAGCCTTATAAATCTATTTTTAGTGTTATATTAATACTTTTTAAAATAAATATCATGAGAAACTTCAAGTCAAACAGAGATAAACTAACTAAATGAATACTGCGAATAATATATAAAAAACAAAGACCTACAAATGTTATCAACTAGAGACTTGTTTCTCTACTTTCAAATAAAAAATAAATATTTAAAATAAATTAATGACAACAAATTTATCTTAGTAAAAAACACTAACATTTTTAATAGAAATAGTTCAATATGAATTCATTTAAAAAACCCTGTCCTACCTTTTATAGCTTAAAATACTTATTTTCCTACTAGCCTAATGTTGTCTAATAATATTTACACCTATGCATTGCTGCTTGCATTGCGGCTGACTTTCTTGCTATGCAGCTAGACCCAACTGAACTGATGTGACGGATTCACTTCAAGTGTGTCTGCCCAGTTGAGAAGAAGCGTCCAGAGCTTTGCTTTAGAACCGTCACTCTTATTTTTTCTACTATTGGTGGTTTTCTGAGGTGCAGCTCAATGGTAAAGATAATCTTTGATGTTCTAACAACAAGGAGGCTTTTACTTTGTCCAATGTCGAGGCGTTCTTTGCAAAGAACTTTGTTGTTGGCAAGACTTTTCCTGAGGTGCACACCCACTTGATTCAGCCTGGCTGCTGACTTTACTTGGCTGCTTCTTCTGATGGAATCAACTGAGCTGTGCTGGATTCACTTTCAGTGTGTCTATGCCAGTTGAGGAAAGAGGCGTCGGCTTTGCTTTTAGGAGCACATGCTCTTATTTTTCCTCTCCTATTGGTTGTTTTTTTAGGTGCAGCTCCAATAGTAAAAATACTTTTTTGTGATTTCAAACAAGCTGAGGCTGCTATTTGGTTCAATCCAGAGGCACTTTCAGGTCTATAAAATTCAGGTCTGGGTTGATGTCTTCTGTTGAGAGGTGCACACTGGTGTCTCTCTGCTTGGTTGCTGATTCTATTGGTTGCTAAGTTGGACAGAAAAGACCATCTCTACCAACTGACTTTTCAGGTTTTCTCTTCTCTCCTTTCTCCTTCAATTTGATCTTCCATGTATAGAATTTAGATTGTTGATTTCAAGCAGTTGTTTTATTGACCATTCTGTCTCTTCTAAAACGCTCTTTGTAACCCAGCTGAGTAACGGTTTCTTTTCCTTGAGAAGTCTGTCACATTTGGATCTTCTCCTCAAGTTCTCCCCGATTTCTTCCGGCTCTTGTCTGTCTTAAGCGCTCCTGCTCAATACTTTTTCAGAAAACAACCAGTCTTCATCAGCCTTCTCCTGCTCATATTTCTTGATGTGGTCCAGTTTTTTGCGATGTTCCTTTCCCTCTTAACAACAGCTTTTTAGCTTATTGCGCTGAGATCAATCATTGAGATCGTTGGCGTCAGATTTCTTCTTGAGACTCCTCTGATGGTAGGTCTTCTGAATCAGAATCTCTTGGTGCCATCCTCACTATCTGAATCAGAGGGTCCCAAATGGATATTCTCTGGGGGTGGGAGAATTGGTGCTAGTAACTCGCTCCCGGTGTGCTCATCGGTTAGTAGCTGTTGTCAGGGACATCGGTAAAACTCCAGATCACCTTCAATCACTCTGACTAAAATTTCCTGTCACCATCAGAGATTTGAGATAGATTGTCTTGAGAGTCAGACTGTGCTCATAGTGTAAGCTGTTGTCCAGGGGACATCATATTGTTGACCTCCAGATCACCTTCAAAGTCCTCGACTACATTTCCTGTCACCATCAGAGATTTGAGATGAATTGTCTTGGGGATGAGAGGAGTCCTGACTGGTCTCCTCTCATGGAACTCTTCAGGGAAGACAATCATGTTATAAAAAGTCGTGCGATCCAGGAATGATGTCACTCTCATTTCAACAATATATCGGTTGATTTTGTAACTTCCTGTAGCATCATTTTTCTCATTCTTGATAGCTGATTTCTTTTTCTTTTGTCTCTTCTTGAGTTGAAGGAATACTGATCTCGAGAATGTATGCATTTAAATCCCATCATGCCATGATGCAAAATGACATCATTGCATGTCATCGTTGATGATATCATATAATATCACCAGATTATGACATCATAGGTCATCATTTGATGATGTAATCATTTAATGATGTCATCACTGAATGATGTCATCACTGGATGATGTCATCTCTGAATGATGTCATCACTGAATAGAGAAGTCATCATTGAATACAAGTCATCACTAAATGATATCATCTGCTGAATGATGTCCTCACTGAATCACAGTACTATTTACAGAATTTCCCCCGTCTTCTATGCAGGATCTTCAAAGACGGAGAACCATCCCCCACCTCACCTCTACTGCAGTTGAGGAATATCCATCCTGATCCTTCCTCATAGAAAATCCTCCTGAACATTTCTGGCAGCTTTGTAGATCATTTTATTAAAAGAGCATTGGAATATTTCTCCAACATAAAGTTTTTCTCTCAAAGCAATAGATTGAACCGTAGTATTCTTTATAACAAATTAGGAGTTCCACTCTGTGCCTTAAAACAAGGATCATGAGAGTTCCCACAGTGGAATTTGGGCGGGTACTGGCCAGCGTCAGTTAAATGACATGGCGTGTTTCGGCGTCACTTCTTCCAAAGTGGCCAGTTTCATCCATCATTCAATCATCGGATGATAATTCGTCTATTCTCGTAGTAATCTTCCTCCCTTAGCGTATCCTTGAAGATTTGGTTGTTGCTTTCTAAATCATCCCTGAATTCGCCATAGAAAATAACTTTTAACATGAACCCAAATGTAGGTAAATTTTCTTCTGGATGAAATCAGGAAATTTCTGCACAATTACAGAATATAACTTTGTTATAACATTACTCAACTATGTGAGAGTTATCAAATATATTTTTTCTCACCGAGTGTTTATCCAATTATAAATCTTTTCTGAATGTAATATTCAACAAATTGGATTCCTGAAAATGTTTTTTTTTATTTCCTTTTATCCTACAGAGAGACTTGAGAACATCAAGTGAGGAGGATCCTGGAGATCTTGACAAGCTGGAGCCTCAGGGTTTTACAATAAAAATGTATTTTATGTTTCTATCTTTTTTTTTTCAAGGCAGATACTATAAATAAAATGTTTTTGACAATCTAGTTTTATTGTTGACGATATTTTCCAACAAGACAGAAGAGGAAACTGACTTTAAAGATGTTTAAGCCTAATTTCAACCTGATTTTCTGCCAGATTTGATTCATTTGACAGACTATTAATTGCTCCAGAAATGAAGATAAACAGAGGTAAATGATAAAGTTTTCAATTTTCTAAAAGATCAGTAAGCTGTCCTGACTTTGACATGATTTTAAAAATCTTCATGATTTTGTAAATTAGAATTGGGATATTCTAAAACTGGTGCATATAGTGCGGCATAAAAACTCAAACTAGGGATTATGAAAGTTGTCATCATTTACAGCACATACAGTTGAAACATCACGAGCAGCAGTTACAGGTGGAGATAAGCGTGTAGCCAAGCAGCCATAAAATAGCTGAACACAGTTCTCAGCTGAAATACAGCAGTGTCAGGTTAATAAAAGTTCATCTCAAATTGTAGCAGTATCCACAATCTTAAGAAACATAAACACAATTAAGTGATCATGGTATGGGTGAATGTATAAATTATTTTCTACCGTCTTCAAGGCCCAAACTGCTTTACAGTCACACACTGGTGGTGGCTCCGCCAGCCTGGCACCAACCTTCCAAAGCGTTGTAAGTTTACAGAGAGTGATTGTGAAATTTCCTGAACATCTTGCTGACCAGTTCGAACCGGGGTTGCTCTTGACCTAGCATAAGAGTACTAACCACTATACGATCACAGCTGAGAAGTGGCAGTAGTCACAGTTCTAGTCTTTGTTGCTCTCCAGGGCTTTTTTTTTCAGACCATAAACCTGAGCCCCCACTGCCCCAGAGCAATTAAAGCCAACAGACAGAGACTACTATTCTGACTCGGTGGGACACATTAACTCTTATGAAGGGGAGTAGGTGGATCTAGTAATGAAAAGGTTTTGTTTGAATTGCCATAGTCTGTGATCTCCAAGACCCATGAAGTGGAACACCACCCAGGTACGGCTCAGTTGATCATTGAACACGCGAAACCCTCCACCACAATAAGGTGTCGATTCGAGGGAGGATATTTATCGATCACTAGCCAATTACTAACAATTACTGTGAAACTGAAATGTCAGAAAGCCCAAAAGACTGCCCGGCTTTTGGTGGTTTAATTATCTACATGTTGTGGTGACTGTTGTTTCTCTTTTGGCTTTTTCCCATCAGAAATTCATTATACAGCGAAGCAGGTTGCATATTAAACTTGGCAATGTCTTCGCTGGATACCCTTCACAGCATAGCCGGGCTTGGGACGGCACAAGTAGAAAGGAAACGAGGGAGCAGCCGAGTCAGGCCCTGGTTTCCATGAGATAGGAAGGCACTGCAAACCAGCAAAATAAACCAGCTCCATGTCTACATGTTGAGTGACTGATATTTATTTATTTATCTATCATCTATCTATCTATCTATCTATCTATCTATCTATCTATCTATCTATCTATCTATCTATCTATCTATCTATCTATCTATCTATCTATCTATCTATCTATCTATCTATCTATCTATCTATCTATCTATCTATCTATCTATCTATATATCTCTGTCTATCTATCTATCTATCTATCTATCTATCTATCTATCTATCTATCTATCTATCTATCTATCTATTTATTTATTTATTTATTTATTTATTTATTTATATGTTTGTTTGTTTGTTTGTTTGTTTGATTATTTGTAATATGTTTTTAATTTTTTCATTATTAAATGTTTATTATATAGTTGAAGTGTATATTTTATTATTATTAATATTATTATTACTACTATTATATTTTTACCATTACTAACTACTATTTTGCTTTTATTACTATCAGTTTTAGCCACATGCAGCTCGGACAGCCTAACAGAAAGAGAAGTAGATGCACAGTGAGGCAGATAAGCGTGTGAGGTGATGGTGAGGAAGATAGCACTCTTAGCCTCTAATTCATTTTTAAGAAAAAATCTTTTTTTAGAATCTAGGGAAGCGGGCACCGGAAGAACCCACTAATGCACAAAAGGGAAAAAAAAACTATTACTTACCAGTGATATATTACCAATGCTATTCCGCGGTCCTTTACTTTGCGTTGGGAGTGGGGCCATCTGGACCCCTAAGACATAAAACATATAAGCGCTTGGACTTCCTTGGTCTGGGGCGTGGGGGAAATTCCTGGGTGGTTTCTCTTTGTCAGCCTACACTGTTGTTGGCCTCAGTTCATCTTGCCCTTTTTTGGACCTGGTTTTGCCTCATTTATTACCCCAGGTTTTGCCCTGGTGTTGACCTTCTCTCTTTTGTGTCTTTTCGTTTCAAGTTCTTTCAAGTTTGCTGTTTTTGTGTGGTATTTCTGTTTCCTTGTTGTTGGAAATAGCCAGGCTCTCCCTAATATGGCTAATTACTAGCCCCCTTCATTTCTGTCCTTGTTTTCTTATCCCTCTTTATTTGGTGCAATACCTGTAATAATAAATAGCCTAGCTGCCATTTATTGCTTTAATCGTTATTCTACTAATTTGTTTGTTTTTGTCTTTGTATTTACATATTCATCCCCTTTTTAAGTAGGCAGCATGGATTAAAGGGATGGAACAGTGGGGCTGGGTGGCACCAGATTCAGGCAACATTATCAGAACTGTTGCCTTCTCATGAAAGAGCTTTAGACCACTTTTGGTCTGGCACAAATGCAGCCAGGACCTGTCTGCCATGGGTGACAACAGCAGGGGAGTTAGCCCCAGACATCTTCTCATGGTCCTCCAGCTCCCAAGCCCCTCCATACCTTTAACATTTGGTTTACAGGGCCTCTGTATTTATATTTGTATGCTTGTCTATAAATCTCTTTTCATATTTTGTTTAAGAACTTTATCTCTATATATTTTTGGATATTTCATGCATCTACTATATTTTTCTGTAATAATGGCTATGCGTAGATATATTTATGAGTCTATATTTCTGTTGTCTGTCCTAGACAATATATCTAACAAATTGGTAAAATTTGTATATAAATCCTATTTTTTAGTGTTATATTAATACTTTTTAAAATAAATATCATGAGAAACTTCAAGTCAAACAGAGATAAACCTAACTAAAATAAGATACTGCGAGATAATATAAAAACAAAGACCTACAAATATTTATCAGCTAAGACTTGTTTCTCTACTTTCAAATAAAAAATAAATATTTTAAAAATAAATTAATGACAACAAAATTTATCTTAGTAAAAAACACTAGCATTTTTTTTAATATGTAATATATAAAGGCGTTCTTTGCAAAAAAAGAACTTTGTTATTAACAAGACTTTCCTGAGGTACACCCACTTGATTCAGCCTGGCTACTGCTGACTTTAACGGCTGCTTCTTCTGATGAATCAACTGAACTGATGTGCTGGATTCACTTTCAGTGTGTCTAGCAGTTGAGAAAATCTGACTTTGCTTTAGGAGCACATGCTCTTATTTTCCCTCTCCTATTAGTTTGTTTTTAGGTGCAAGCTCAATAGTAAAAAATACTTTTGTGATTCCAAACAAGCTGAGGCTGTTGGTTTGAAATCAGAGCACTTTCAGGTCTATCAGAATTCAGAGTGGGTTGATGTCTTCTCTTGAGGTGCACACACAATTGTCTCTGCTTGGTTGCTGAAAGTTCTATTGGTTGCTAAATTTGGACGAAGACCCTCTCCTGCAACTGACTTTCAAGGTTTTTCTCTTCCTCTCCTTTCTCCTTCAATTTGATCTTACCGTAATGCAATTTAGATTGGTTGATTTCAAGCAGTTGTTTATTGACCATTTCTGTCTCTTCTAAAACTGTCTTGTAACCGCTGAAGTAACTTGGTTTCTTTTTATGAGAAGTCTGTCACATTTGGATCTTCTCCTCCAAGTTCTCTGATTCCCTCCTTCGCCTCTCTTGTCTAATGTAGCGCTCCTGCTCAATACTTTTTCGAAAACAATAACCAGTCTTCATCAGCCTTAAGTGCCTCCTGCTCTTGATGTGGTCCAGTTTTTTTGCGATGTTCCTTTCCCTCTTAGCTAAACAGCTTTTTAGCTTATTGCGCTGTGAGATCAATCCATTGAGATCGTTGACGTCAGTTTCTTCTTGAGACTCCTCTGATAGTGAGTCTTCTGAATCAGAATCTCTTGAATTGTCATCCTCACTATCTGAATCAGAGGGTCCAAATGGATATTCTCTGGGGGTGGGAGAGTCCAGACTGTGCTCATCGGTGTGCTCATCGGTGTAGCTGTTGTCAGGGGACATCGAGTAGCAAAACTCCAGATCACCTTCAAAGTCACTCTGACTAAATTTCCTGTCACCATCAGAGATTTGAGATGAATTGTCTTGAGAGTCCAGACTGTGCTCATGGGTGTAGCTGTTGTCAGGGGACATCATATTGTTGACCTCCAGATCACCTTCAAAGTCACTCCGACTACATTTCCTGTCACCATCAGAGATTTGAGATGAATTGTCTTGGGGGATGAGAGAGTCCTGACTGGTCTCCTCTCTGGAACTTTCTTCAGGGAAGACAATCATGTTATAAAAGTCGTCGTCCAGGACGATGTCACTCTCATTTTCAACAATATCGGACCAGAGTTTTGTAACTTCCTGTCGCATCATTTTTCTCATTCTTGATAGCTGATTTCTTTTCTTTGTCTCTTCTTGAGTTGAAGGAATACTGATCTCTGGGGAGTATTTATGCATTTAAATCCCATCATGCCAGGATGCAAAATGACATCATTGCATGTCATCATTTGATGATATGATGTAATATC
>CM074489.1:13670549-13685871 GCA_037389245.1 Oryzias sinensis | reverse complement strand
GACAGACAGACAGACAGACAGACAGACAGACAGATAGATAGATAGATGGATAGATAGATAGATAGATAGATAGATAGAATATTTGTTGATACAGGATTGTTTTGTGATACAATGTCATTAAAAATGCAAAAAAAGCGTATTGATTTGAACTATGGTGATATTTGACCACACTGGTGAAAAATTTTGGGATTGCCTCCAAGGGTTAATCAATAAATAATTGGAAATAGTTTCTGGAATTAAAAAAAAAAAAAAACCTTTTATTAAGTAATCACTTTCACTTGAGAACATTTTTTTAATATTTAATTTATCCTACACTTTTTTTAAACAATCAAAGTTTGCATGACATAATATCCGTTTTGACAGGATGGCTCAATTTGAAGATAAAAAAAACAAGAATAAATACAGGGATAAATACAGGGATGTTGTACATAAATCCCAAACCTGAAGACCAAAGCCAGGTCTGGTCTTGAGGCAGACTAGTGTGTCTTAACCTTTGAGCACTATCGTTGGGTGATTTTCCATCTGAGCAAAATTATTTACATTAATTTCAATATGTTGCGTGTTAAGGAGTCTGTGCCTTCACCGGGAAAGTCTCCCGTGTGCCAGGAATGGGTCGGCCAAAAACCAAGTTCCTGGTATTATTTTATCATTGTTTAGGAAGTTTTGGTCTCAATTCCTAAGTTTTCAGTAGTTTTGTGTTTTTAGGAACTTCCTATGTTTTTCTTTTCATTTTGTTACACATCCTAAAGTTGAAAATAAAAGCATACCACTCTATTTTATCTTGTGGTGTAATGTTTTGATCTATTTTTTATGAAAAATACTTTTTGTTGGGTATATTACATCGGGTAAAAATTACCCAGCAAAATTAATGGTGTAACTTTTTGTAGCGAAAGTGTTCTAGGGTTAAGACAAAGTCTCCATTTTTCTGTGTGGTCAAATCCCCATCCAGTAGATGGCACAAGAACCAAACTTCAGCTCATTTCCCTCATTTTTCCTGCTGTCTTATTTCTCCAGCATCTGTGTGGATACTCAGTCTAGAGTTGGGATTATCTCATGAGTCTGTCTCTCAGTCTGGAGATTTCACAAACTACAAACGTCAACCAATGCAGATTTTGGACAGACAGAAGTTTTCTGTCGCGTTTTTTTTAATTTAGTCTAAGAAAACGCTCAATGGTTTTTAATGAACAAATCTACAAATTTTCCGTGATGCTGTTGTTCCAGTCAGTGGTTTTACAGAATGGCACTTAACCAGTGGTTTCCAAATCTAATCAATTCAGCAGCAAATTCAAGTACCTGATTACATTCCTTAAATGATCCTGAGTATAACTGTTATTGCAAAACCTTCTCAGTCCAATCATGGGAAATTCCTTCCTTGAATCAATGCAGCTATTAAGATTTTGAGGTTAGTTGTGAAATATAAGGATAAATATGAGAACAGCCCCATACAATGAAAATTCTTTTCTGATCTATGAATTTGACGTTATTGTAAAAGCTCATTTGGGTCGTTGTTGTTTTTTTATTTGAAATTGATTTTATTTCAAACAATCAAAAAAGAAGAAAAAAAACAACAACTAAAGATCATTTTAACGTTATAATTGCTCCTAATCATATGACTTATACATACAGTACACACATGACCCATTAAGTCCAATGAAAATAATTACTGTAATAATTACTTTAATTAATTGTTTGCTAGGTGGTGGAATGAAGAGAATTGATATCATCTCACCCATATCTCTATGGTCTCAACACTATAAAGCCATGCAAAGTAAACAGCACTTGACTGTCATCAAGAGCTGTTACAGTTGAGCTTCTGTGGGATGAACATTACTCCTAAAATAGTTTCAACAGCTTTTCTGACCCAAAATGAACACTGTAGCTCCAATCAAACTTCTCTGAGCTAAAACACTCTTGTAAGTTTTTTATAGCTCTAACAGGTTTGGAAACTTTCTTATTTCCTTTTATAGTGTTTTCTGATTTTGTTGAAAAGTTGTTTTTTTGTGTAATCTATAAACAGCTCCATTAAAATAAAAGGTTACTGGAATGTGCTAAAATTTGAAAGTGAGATTGATCTTATGGTGTTGTTTCTCTCTTTGTGTTCTTGCAGTTTTAATCTTCACATAACACAAAAATGTCTGCATGTGAGCACAAACACTGAACCTAAACATGACATCCAGCGATGACTTCATTTTTTCCAGGGTTGCAGACAAGTTGCTCCTGTTGAGCAGGAAGTGTGGAATACAGCAAACTGATTTGCAGTTCCCCACAAGACCAAACAAAAAAGCAAACTCCATTTTGTTCCTTTCATTGTTTTAAAAATAACCAATCAATTAAACCTGCAAATGAGAGCAATTCAAACTGTCCTGGGACCAAACATCGCAACTGTGCTAAGCCTTTAAAAAACACTAAAAGCAAGTCTTGGTGCACATTTCACTTCTTTTCTGTAAAAAATATGAATAACAATAAAGCTATCGGGTAAACTGTTCCACCAGAAAATAGGAAAAGGAAAACCTTTGTCTCTTTATGTCAACTTTAGGCCAATAGATTTAAAATATAAATCTAGTTGGCAATAAAAAAACTTAAAAGTAGTGAGCATGGTGTTTGAATTGCATTTAAAATCCAGGGCACTACAAAGTCCCAGACTATATAGTTTTTCAGTAGTTAGAGGTTAGAGTGGGAATTCGGGCATTGATTACTTTATTTTATTCACATACACAGAAGTCCATTTGTCACCTTATGTCGTGAACCTGTCATGCTCACACGAAACACCAAAGCGGAAGGAAAACACTGTTACATACGACCCCCCCCTCCAGATGAAACATCTTGTTTCAACATAAATAACAAAGATGAATGAAAATAGACTGTTATAGCAGCATAAGAGCATTGCAAAAAACAAAAAGTGTGCCTCCTTAGACTGAAGCATCACACAGACTTAGAGATCTTGTCTTGCATGGAGGAAGAAAGGATTAAAGCTGACAGCTGCAGGAATCCGGATGGCTTCATTAATGGGCTGCAGACATCCTGCAAGCCACCGATCAATAAATAAAACTTTAATAAATGGTAAATACTTTTCTACCTTCTTCGAAGGCCCAAAGCACTTTACAGTCACAGTCCCATTCACCCATTCACACACTGGTGGCGGGCCACACACTGGTGCCAATTTTCCACCAGATGCAATGTGGTATTCAGTCTTGCTCAAGAACACTTCAACACATGGGCGGGCAAGTGGGAATCTGATCCAAATATTGCAATATTTGCAATATTTGGATCGGTGGTCAACCGCCCTAACCACTGCACGACGGCCGCCCGAAAATGGTAAATCAAACAAATGAGCTTACAAACATTTGGAACATTATCAACGAACATTTATCTCACCAGTTGGTCTGCTCTACTGCTGGGTGGCGTTCATTTGCTGTCCTGTCTGCTGACTTCGACTTTAATTTTGTAAATATACGAGTTTTTTTCTCTTAAATTTACAAGTTTTTTCTCTTGAATTAAAAAAAAAAAATATGTGCAAATTTACGATGAGTGATTTGTTGATAGAATTTGCACTTCAGGGGTTGTATTTCAGAAAGCATGTTTAAACTAGCCTGACTTTAACCCTGAACTCTGGCTGAAGTCCGCCTGAACTTGCTTACTCTGGGTATGTCGGTTCCAAAAGACAGGATATGAGTTCAGGTAATTACGCTCGACTTGGTAACCCTGGGTTAATGCACGTGCACGGCAAGTACATAAATACATTCTCAATGGGTCACCGGAGTCACCATGGAAATGCGTGGAGAAAAAAAGAGAGCGCAATGCTTCAGTGAGACGGAGTCTGAGGTTTTAATGACAGCGTATGAAGATTATACGTCCATCAAAATGTAATACTGATACATCATCAGCAAAAGAAAAAGTTTCTGCTTTTAGAAAAAGAACAGACAGAGTAAACGCAAGAGTTTCTGATCTTATTTTCATTGTGACGCATATATATATATATATAACTTATCTAAATTAAATAAATTCAATTGGTAACAAGTAATTGAGTTATATTTATTCAACCTAATTTCTTACGTCTATAAAACTCAATATATTTTTTACAACTCAAATTTACATATTTATCTTACCAAACGTAATATTACTCCAATTCAATCAAAGTTTCTTCATCTTAATTTTTTTTAATACTTGAACTCTCATGTCTAAATTTGAGCCTGCAGATATTCTCATTTTTACAACAATAAAATGAAAGAAACAAAACAGATTTGTGGAAAAAGTATTATGTGAGCTTCTTCATCCACTAAATCATCTTCAAATGGACACGTCACCTCTCTGAAAACAAACTAACCTTCAACTAAACCTGCTCCAGAACAGGTTATGTTCAGAGCATGAGTTGCTATGGGAACTAGGCATACCTTGAAACATACCTCTGTTTAAAGCGGTAGTTGTACACTTCCTTAGCCTCAAACGTACCGTGGGAGCTAGCATAACCTGCTTTCTGGAATACCCCCAGAACCACAGTATATTTCTGAGCCTTGATAAAAACTTTATAAACAATTTTCCACAATCTTGCAATCTTCAAACTTGTTTCAGCCTCTGTCAGAGCTTTCACTATATCACCACAAAGTCCCTGAGGGACTAACAATCTTCTCAAAACAATGCATCCATTTAAAGTATCCTTGTATTTTAAGACTTCTGCGGTTTTGTAGTAAAAATACCTGTTCACTGTCAAAACAGGCAAGGCCTTTCTTCATTTCTTTCTTTCACAACACAGAAAGCAGCTGAAAGGCATGTGCTAAATTTAGACCTAAAAGAGTTTGTTTATTTTGAAAAAAAGTTTCTTAATCATCCCTTCTTTGCATATTTGTATGTTTAAAATGTATTCAGATATTTTTGGCTTTCATTAGTTAATTTATAAGCATTGTTTACCATTAATTAAACAAGGAAAACATTCCCAAACTTTGGTTTTTTAATGTGGCATTTAGGAACTGTAGCATTATTCAATGTATAATCATATATTTATTTATATTTTTAGTTATATATTTCTGTCTAATAGCTTGTTGTTTCGCCAAAAATGCTCATTAGCTCTAAAGACACGGAAGCTACTGTCACCAAAAATTTTAGTAGGATAGCTATTTTGGACCAAATATGATCCATATTTATATATTTTTTTAAATTCCTAAAAAAAATAAAAGTAAATTATTATCTGACATAATCTTTGTTGTAGAAGGACAGCAAGGTCAGTATAGAAAGTTTGGTGACAATAGCTTCAGTATCATCAGTGCTATTGAGTTCTTACCTTTTTTTAACTGGTGGAGATGCAAAGAAAGAGATTGACGAATTAGAAGAATTGGTTTGGACTTGGATTGTTGAGCAAAGACGAAAAGGTGGGCGTGTCTCCAGAAAAATAAAAAAATGAAGCTATTAACAATCACTTTTCTGTCTGTGATGGAAGAAATGGATGACAATTTTTTGTAATAAATGTCAGGGAAGACATATGGTAGTCAGCATTTAGTTGGAAAAGGATTTTTTAAATAATCTTTACAGAATCTGTTAGTAATAGCAGTAAATCCTCAGAGACTGAGAGAGTTCTCAAACTAAAAGAAGATAAGGAATTTTACTCTAGTAGGCTTAAATGCCTAAATTCTAATGTCAAAAAGGGAACTTTTATAAGTTTACATTCTTTTATGTTGTTACTGATGGGATGGGATGTTGTTTTAACAATGTCCACTATCCTGATGTGGATGTTTCATTTTTTATCTTCTTAAACAGGGATAATTTGTGAGCACTGCAAGGTGTTAAACCATTACAGCGTAAAGTCTTAGCAATGGTTTTCTTGGTGACTGTGGTTCCAGCTGCTTCAAGATCATCAACTATCTCTTTTTGGGTTGATTTTGGCCCATTTGATCATGGAAACTCCACCAAGTGAGATCTGGTTTGGAGCCCCAGACCTAAAAGTGGATTGATGGTCATGCTGGAGTTATTGTATATTGGCACACACAGTTGTCACGGTAACCCCCAGCTTCTTGCTGATGGTTTTATAGTCCACTCCAGTCTTGTGCAATTTTCTCCCTTAAATCCACTGAAAGCTTTTTGATTAGTTCAACATGTTTCTTAGAATTCAGGACAGGTTGATTAGTTCAGTCTAAGTGGTCTGTGTGAACCAGAACTCTCAATGGTTACCAGGGGATCAAATACTTATTTCCTTCAATGAAATGCAAATAAATTTACCATCTGTAAATTATTTACCCCTTATAAACCCATGGTGACATCTGTGTAACAGAAAAATATCAGAAATGTGTTTAGTGGTACACTTGGTTTGTGGTGTCTTACAGTTTTTAATTTTTCAGGAAAATTGGGTTCTTATGGGTTAAAGTCAATTTCTTGTTTTCTTTGTAATTTTCTGTCTCTCACTGTTCCAATGAACCGACCATTAGAATGACAGACGGTCAATCTCTGGTGGATCATCCTACAAAATTGGCAAGGGATCAAAAACTTTTTTCCTCCACTGCACATCCACACACACATGTAAATAATCTCATCAAATTACTTTTCATCATAAATACACATGTTTGCACTTATACATACAGTACATGATGTATTGAAACCAGTAAATATTTAGCTTGTCAGATAAAGGCTGACCCAAAGTTGAATTTTGGTGAATAGCAAAAGTGTGAATAACTCTCAAAATACAAAAAAAGGCGGCTTCTTTTTTCTTCACTGTTCACATCCATCCATTTTCTCTTCCTGTTAAATCCTTTTTCAGGTTGCTGGAGCGTGTCCTGGCTAGTGTTACCTGGACAGGTAGCCAGTCTGTTGCACGGCCTCACATGCATACTTGCACATAGGTGCAGTTGAGAATCATGAATTAACCTATGAAGCATGTTTTTTGGACTGTGGGAGAAGCTGGAGTACCCAGACAAAACCCACATATGAACAAGGAGAAACTGCACAGAGAATACATAGCCGGGATTTGCACCAAGGCTTTTTTCCTTTTTTCTTTTTTGCTTTAAGGCAAGAACAATAAACGTTACACCACTGTTGGCATCTTACTCATGCTCCCCTACCTTATCATTTGTATACACACTCTGTCTTGCTGCAGCTCTGCAAACATCTTCTGTAAAGTAATGAAGAAAAGGTTCTTTTATCACACCAGCAACTCCTTATCTCTGTGTGTTTTTTTATCAGACAGCACATGTAGAACTGTTTTAGGCACAACATTCAGACAACTGCTTGGAGTACAAAAGCCTTATATTCCTCTTTAAAGCCATCCATAAGCTTGCTCCTTCCTATATTTCATATTTCCTCCAAATTTCCACTCTCTCCCATTTCCTTAGATCCTACTCCATCGTTAACCCCAATGAGAAATCTGCACGCCTCTGCACCGTAGGGATCTGCCCCCAAATTAATTTGATCTCTCAGATCTTATTAAAAACCCAGAATTTGGGCATTTAACTTTCTCCACAGACGGCTAAAAAATACACCTGATCTCATTTCATTTCCCACTGTTCTTTACCATAATTTCATGTGGGGCTTAATTAGTAATTTCTGATTTTGACTTCATTGGGACGGCCATGGTGCAGCAGGAGGGGCGGTCGACCCATGATCGTAAGGTTGCAGGTTCGATTCCCGCCTTGCACACCCATATGTCAAAGTGTCCTTGGGCAAGACACTGAACCCCACCTTGCCTCTGGTGGGAGGTTGGCGCCAGTGTTCGGCAGCGGAGCCACCATCAGTGTGTGAATGTGTGTGTGCGTGGGTGAATGGGACAGTGACTGTAAAGCGCTTTGGGCCTTCGTAAGAAGGTAGAAAGCTCTAGGGTTGTAGGGTTATGGGGGGTGGCTGTGGGTGCGTGGCGATCCCTGGGTTGCTTAGGTCGCGTGCCTGGGCTGGCTTGCGGAGACGGGGCGCCGGTCGGGTGGTGGACGGCTCATGGGTTCCGGGGGCCCTGGCTTCGTCCCTGGCCCTTGTCTCGGTGTCCGGTGCCCGGTGGCCCCCATGGCTGCCGCCTGGTACGGCCAAGCGCTCCTGTCTTGTGGCCTGGGGGCCGGACACTGGGTTCGCTTGTGCCTCTGGGGACTGGGGGGGGGGGGCCCTGTAGGGGGGCCCTCTCTGTGCCTGGCCGGTGGGGTGGGCGGTCCCCTCCTCCCCTCTCCTGGTCTGGCTGGGTAGGATCTGGTCCCCCTTATGAACACACGGTTCACGTCGGCAGCATGCATGTATCCCCACCCCCACGTGCACGTGCACACTGCCACACTGCTCCCTGTCTGCTTCATCCCTCTTACTTACCCACAGTGTATTGATGGACAGATTTTTTTTTTCGCTCATTTTAGTGTCAGATTTTCACCTTTGATGTAATATTTGTCTTTCCAGCAGATCTGGTATAATTGTTACAGCTTAAAATAATAACTTATTCAAATCAGTGCTTGAATCCTCCACCTTTTCACCTCTTCCTTTTACACTCTTCCACCCTCCCCTCACATTCTCCCCTCTCCCTCCCCACACACACTAAATGTAACAAATAAATAAAAACTGATACAACAAAAAGGGGTTTATACAAAGCTACACTCTAGTTTCTCGAAGCTATATAACCTCTTTTTGTGATAGTAAAACCTGTCCAACACAAAAAGCCTTCAGCTCTAATCTGTTTGCTAAGCTGTTGGACAGAACAAGTTAAAAAAGAAAAAAAAAGAAGGTAGAAAGCCCTATATAAGTATACGCCATTTACCATTTCATTGTTCTTGCTTAGATCTAATAATTGGATCAAATAATTCTAAGTTTAATCACAGAATTCTGACTGTAATGTCTAAATTCCAACTTTAATATCAGTTTAATGTTTTCAGAATACAGATTTGGTGATTTAGTTTCAGACTACTTATTTTGGCATCATAATTTAGAGTTTAATCTCACAATTCTGAATATAATATTACAATTGCATCTTTAATTTCAGAATACTGATTTCAAAATATTATTTATGGTGTTTTCATTTCAGAATATTGCTTTTGGTTTCACATTTATGAGTTTAATCCCAAAATTACGACTTTGATTTCGACTCTCTCAGTATACTAATTTTGGTGTCACAGTTTTGGCTTTTTCAACAGAATATTGATTTTGGTTTCATGATTCTAATTTTATTTTAGGACAGTATTTTTTGTGTTATAATTCTGAGTTCATGTGCAGAGTGCTAACTTTGGTTTTATTATTTTCTTAATTCTAAAAATATTGTTTTTGTTTTGTTTTTGTGATATTGTGGAGTTTATACCCATAATTTTGACTTAAATATAAATGCCATATAACGTTTCTGAATGCTAATCATTTTTAGGAAGGAAATTTGATTTTAAACTCAAAATTCCAGCGGATGTTAGGAAAAAGACCAGAATTCATTCATTCATTCAGATTAAATTCTGAATTAGCCAAACAAAAAGGTTAGTCTGTCGTATCCCACTTCACTTTTTCTCAGAGACGAATCATCTGCTTCCGTACGTAGGAAGGCTCATTGATCTTCAGTGAAAGTGGGCTTGCT
The DNA here is from genome assembly GCA_037389245.1 of Oryzias sinensis. Taxonomy (NCBI): domain Eukaryota; kingdom Metazoa; phylum Chordata; class Actinopteri; order Beloniformes; family Adrianichthyidae; genus Oryzias; species Oryzias sinensis. The sequence continues at coordinate 13,676,372 of CM074489.1, read as the reverse complement.
AAAAGTGGACCAATCAGAAGCTTCAAAATGACATATACGTCACAGGATGACGTAGCCACGGTTATGAATGACTTCGGCACATGCGCGAGCCGAAACAGATAGGAAAGCTGTGTTACCGCTTGCAGTTCTGAAATGTTTTCGCTTTTTTGTTGTATTTTATTCTATCTCAGTAAACGAATTGAATAACATCAAACAAAATAAAAACATTGTTTTATTTTCCCCTTTTCGCGCACAATGGCAAAAGGACAGGACGCCACATCGTACGCCGGGACTTTGCAAACGGTCAAACCTCAAAAAGACATCAGCGTGATGAAGGTAAGACGTTTGGCTCGTGTGTAGGAGAACCTGAATTTGTAACGGGCTTTAAAATATGTATTTATTTTGTATCAGTTTCATGTTTGTTTGTTTGTTTGGATTTATTTCTGACATAGTTTGTCTCGAATTTTCATTTGGGAACTGTTTTTTTAAATTTAATTTAATTTAGTTGTTTTAATATAGAGATATAACACACCTGTTTTCTTAAGGGGCCTGCAGCACTGACTGCACCGGTCCTCTCGTGCAGAAACGTCATGTGCTCTGAGTAGCAGAGTGAAGCATCAGCCGATAGACTTAGTCATTCCCATTTTCCTTATCACGTTAAAACACTTAAAATACAGTTTGTATTAGGAGGCAGCTGGCATCCCTATAAAAATAAAAACAGGGAAAGTGTATGTGAGTGTTTCTGTGAATGGATCACTTCAGTCCACATACCTGCTCTAATTCCACATCCATTTTTATAGGCAAGCAAATCTTAGTCTAGATTAAAAGAAAACCTCATTTGGATAAATTAAAATATTGAACTTTTGGAGGGTAAATGCCCACCTACTCAGCTGCAGCTAAACTTTTGTTTAAATTTATGTGCAATTTCTCTTTTCATTTGTGTGGCTATTTGTGTTAATTGATTAATTGATTTCCCTTGAATAAAAATATAAAAATAAAAAAATTTCCCACAGTAAATATGTGCTGATTGGAAGCTGTTCTGCATAAAAAATAATGTTACCTCCAGCACCCTATGAGCTGTAACGGGCTAGTCATTTTATATATTCCCAATGTCACATAAATCTTTGTTTCTTTTTCTCCAGGCAAAAAAGCAAAAACCTCAGCTGTCTGTATGCAATAAACTTTGCTTTGCTTTTGGAGGAGCTCCTTATCAGATTACAGGCAGTGCGCTGGGCTTCTTCCTCCAGATGTTCCTGCTGGATGTGGCACAGGTAAAAACAAAACAAAAAAGAAATGGACTTAATGGCTTCATTTAAAATTCAACGAATTGACAAAGCAGATTTCAGAAAAATAAACAAAGAAAAGTAGATGTAAAGTTGGAACACTGTGGTTTAACATTATTTTCAAAATAGAAGTCTGTGAAAAGATTTTGCTGCCACAGCAGTGTTAAAATGAACACTTCCCAGTACACACAGAGGTTTTTTTCTTCATCAATACATATTTATCAGCAGTTTAGCAAATTTCTACTGCAGTCACATCCTGCTGCTTTCTTTGTTAGTCAATTAGTCCCAGCAGGAATGTTCATTACTGCTATTCTTAGAGAACCATATAACTACAGGAGCTTTGAATGGATATTTCAAACTTAAAAAAAGACAGTTTTTGTTCAATTTAACACTTTTTTTCCCCCTCAAAAATTCTCTAGTTGGACCCCTTAAATGCCTCCATCATCTTGTTTGCGGGGAGAGCCTGGGATGCCATCACTGACCCGACTGTGGGGTTCCTGGTGAGCCACAGTAGATGGACCAGGGTGGGTCGCATGATGCCGTGGTAGGTGTCTGAAGCAGGGATGACGTACATGACCTGCAGATAAAAAAGAAATAATCGGAGAGAAATAAAAAAAAAAAGGCAGTAATGGTGGCAACAAGGCTGAGGGAGATGTTGAAGAAAAAATAAAGAGATCCATACATTTCAGCCTCATTTAACCTCACGAGGTTAATATGCTTGTGTACCTCAAACTTCAAATGTGCCAACACCTGTTTTAATTTTACATCCTGGTGTGGAAAGAATTTAGCACACGTGCATCCTTGGCTTCACGCCTAGCCCTAGATACACAAGTTGTCCTTTCTGGATGACATTACTGTGGCTCATGTGAGTAAAAGAAGTGTGTTGAAGAAAGAGGACCTTCATGCTGTGCGTGCGGAATTTCTTTATGGTCGTTTTTTAGGAGCCACTACTTAAACCTGCAGTGTGATATACGAAACTAATTTTTTTTTTCTAAATTAAAACTGGATAATTTTCTAGAAATTTGCATCTAAAAATCAACATAAATAACGGCTGTGCTCCACGTTGGAGGATCTGGTGGGGTAAGGGAAGAGGAAGTTGCCATCTTCTGCTTGTTGTTGGTCCAACCCCCAACACACCATCAGATTTGAACCAATGGTGAGGGCCAAGGCAAGAGCCGCGTGTGCATTTGATTCCCTGAACACGGAGGCGGTTTTGTAGTAAAGACACACATGTTTTCTTGTGTCAGAAGACTCTAGGCTGAAATTTTATTCTGTCTCAATAAGCAAAATGCAAATGAAATATTTAGCTGTCAGAAATGGACAGTTTCTTTTTAAATGTTCTCACTTATCAAGCTGTCTTCGCTGAAAAATGTGGCACCCTGCAGGACATTTATGGGGATCTTTTCAAAAATAATTTAATAACCCTTCGAAACACATGCTAACATTCACATTTTTCTGCTGCAGAATAGATCCGTAATAAACCCACATTGTTAGCTACGGCAACCGGCTTCCACCTGATAAAATAATTCATACTGTGGAGAATTATTGTAGCAACGCTACGATGAAAGAAGCAGAGAGATGAGATAGGAGGAACTTAAGGCTCTTATTTTAGAACGCATAATGCACATTGCACCAGGGTCATCATCCTCCCCCCTCGCACACTCATGGCACAAAAAAGAAGTGACCACAACAGAATTAAATAACTAAGGGTGAATCGAAGTAAAACAGCCAGATGACAGGAAACATAGGCAAAAGGAAATCAGTGCTTCCCCCTAATTCGACCAGAGCAGGCAAAAGGGATTGTATCCCCCGCGCTGCTCCCTCTGACAGCAGATCCAACTACATTGCCCCCTTCTGAAAGATCAGCCGTCCTCGGCAACCCTATCTACCACAAAGTCATTGAGATATGCAGGGCGTCTGCGTGAGGGTGAACTGGGGTCTGGCTCGTTCGAGTCCATGTTAACAAGTCCACCTTCTGTTTCAATAGTCCGTGGAACAAGGGGCTGGTAAGGGGCCAGCCAGTCGTGATGAAGTGCGACAGCTGGTCCCTTGCCTGGCACAGGTGCCCTATAAACCACATCTGACAGTCGGTGCAGCACCTAACCACGTCCCTGACAGTGGCTGCTTAACTTGGGAGAGACGCCCTTTTTCGTTCAGGACAGCACACCCACACTCTATTTTCAGGTGCAAACTCCCAGCACCTGCTGTCATAAGCCCTCTTCTACCGCACACCAGCCCCAGCCTATGCTCCACGGGTGAATTCATGGATTTCATGCAGGCGGTCCTTGAGTCAGCAACAGTAATCCATTTCTTTTCCACCGAAGAGCTCTGGTTAAGGTGGTGCTCCAAACACCAAGTTCACCGGTGTCCAGAGCTCCCATCCAAACATAATCCTAGCAGGCGTGCACTGGCTGCACTTCTGAACTGCGGTGCGATAAGATCAGAGAGCCAAGGGCAGAAAACGGTCCCAGTCCCGCTGGTGATGACAGGTCAAGATTGGCAGCTGTGTGGCCAGGGTACGGTTGATATGTTCTACCAGCCCATCGCTTTGAGGATTAAGTGGGGTGGTTCTTGTCTTATGTATCCCCAAGCGACGGCAAACCTCACTGAACACCTGGGACTCAAAGTTTCTGCCTTGGTCACTGGGAAGATCAGCCAGTGCCCCGAAGCCGGTGAACATCTCCTCGACCGGTGCCGCTGCCCTAAGCTGGTCAAACAAAGCAGCACAAGAATCTGCTCATCTGAACTTATGTCCCTTGTTAGTTAGTTGGTGGAGAGGGCTGGCAATATTGGCGAAGCTTCGGATGAAACGCTGGTAGTATGAGGCTAACCCCAGAAAGCTCAGCAGTTTACTGACGTTTGTGGGGGCGGGCCAGTTTCTCACAACTGCCACCTTGGCTGGGTTGATGGCCACTCCCTTCACATTGACCACATGGCCCAGGAACTCAGTTTCTTTGTTTAGGAGGCTGTACTTAGCTAGGTTCAGTCTTAGCCCGGCTCCTCGGATGGAAACAAACACCTCCCATAGATTACCTAGGGCGGCCTCAAACTTGTCTGGATGCACCAACAGGTGACAGAACTGCCAGTCTCTGTTTTTCTTTTTCACTAAGACAGCAGGTGCCGCCCAGGGGCTACTGTAAGCCTCACTGCACTCACTTGTGTCATGAGACGGTTGGTGTGACACCGCTGGCAGTAGGAGTCGTTTTAGGTCAATTGTTTTTCATTCTTCCACGTTGGAGCACACCAGGGTCTCGGCCCCAACGGCAATGCTTGCTTGGGCAGCATCAATCGAAGCCCCCCCAGGGGGACATGAGGTCAAAGCCAATAATGCAGGGCTCCGTAATATTGGCCAGCCTAAATTCATGCAAAATGTCCTGTCCTCCAGTTCTGCAGCTTCCGCACAACCAGCCCAGCTTTTTCTCCAGTTACAGTCATTAGCTGGGTGTCCGTGCGTTATGAAGTTCCGGCTGCAAAATGAGGTTGTAGACCCGGTTTCCATTAGAGCCTGACAATGTAGATCTTCTAGCTGACAGTTCAAGTAAAGCCCTCTGGTGTGACCTAGTCGCCCAACCAGTGTGCATTGGCCTTGGAGGGGTGTTAGTGGTTGGGATGGCATCCCCTTATCTGACCATCCCGTTGTCGTGTCCCTCAGGCGACCCTGTTCTGGTCTTTGGTGGTGGCGCAGGGCAGTTGCGTGCGATGTGCCTGGGCTAACCACACTGGTTACTGCGACGGGACGGTGTGGTCGTCGGGTGGCTAGTGAATGACGCTGAGATGGCTGTGACAGAGATGACAGGATTCTGAAGATGTCGTCTGTTTCCTCTTCGTGGTTGACCATCCTCACGCAGGGTTGAGTGCTGGACACCGCACGTGAGGTGGAGAGGATGGCCTCCGCCCGTGTTGCTTCCTCCAGGGTCTGGGGCGTGGCAATACGGACTTGATGCAGCTAGGGCTCTCTCCATCCTGACGGTGGAGGCCCGTCAGGAGCTCCCTTTCATGCGTATCTGGGAGCAAAGCACCGCACACAAAGAGTTAAAAAGGACATTGTGGGGGGGAGAATGAGCTAAATTGGAGTAGATCTGCGATTGGTCCGACCGACCCCCAACACACACACACACACACACACGCGCACACGCACACACACACACAAAATGCAGTCTTGACTGACTCCAGTTTTGTTGAAATAAATAGGATTAGAGGGATTATTTAAAAGGAAACACTGACTAATGGAGTTAAATACCCACTCCGATGGAAAATGGTGTTTTTCTATGTTCTTGGTGCAGTTTTCTGATGATGGACAACTGAAAGGATACTAGGTGTAAAACTGCATTTCTGAATATTTCTTTATTCAAATCGCTGTGAATGAGGAGCAGATGAAAAAATGCTGTTTGACAAAGATTGTATTTGTTGCACAAAAATGCTCCGGGTGGGGCCACAAGCTTCTTGCTCTGCTCCATCCTGATGCATCCACTTGAAGACGACTAGATCTATGTGCCCTTGTTTTCTGACAATTTTTGTTTTTCTTCATGTGAGCTGCTATCTGGCACAAACTGCCCACAAC
>CM074489.1:13649839-13670049 GCA_037389245.1 Oryzias sinensis | reverse complement strand
AATGCAAATAATCGTTCAGCCGTGCAGGAATCTACTAGCAGCAGTTTGTCTACACTTTGACCTCACGAGGTACCAGCTGTTGGCAGGTGCTGGATGCATCACTGAATGAGGATTCTATCTAAACCTAGACTCCATCGTAAGGTCAGCTGTTGACCTTCAGCAGAGACGTTTATAATGGAAACAGCCCATAACCTCCTCTGGGTTTACCACAAAAGCGTGTTTCTTAAAAATGGAACATTATAAAAAATAAAAAAGAGCATATGGGCAGTTAAGCAAAGTAAACTTTAGACTCCATGGCAACATACTGTAGCTTCAGGCTTTAGTTTTGCCCTTTAGAACCCTTTGGATGACTTCCGAGATTATTCAACCAGTTATTATATGTACGCAGTGTAAATGTCGAAACTTAGTTTGTTAATTTGTATGTTTAAAACTGTTCTCTAAGGAGACCTTGATCAAGAAAGATCAGTGTTGTAATCGAATATCCTTATCTCTGTCAAGATTTCTTTCAGAGGAACAAAACTTCAAGAGTCATACCTATAAACCCCTTAGATTTCCAAAGATCACTGCACTACACAGAGAAGCAGGAGAATTTCCTTGACGTTAATTGCTTAGGTGACCTCTCACTGTTGTAACCACAGCAAAAAGGCGTCTCCCCAAAGGCTGCTAGTTCCTTTACAAATAATTAATTGTGTAAAAGAATGCACGGTCGCGAGGCTGCACTCAAGATGATGACTGGAAATACTAGTTTCAGGTTTTAAGGAGAACACTAGCAATCATTAAAGTAAGAGCACGCAAGGGACCTACACAAACAAAAGCAACTTGAGCACCAGGATGGCATAAGCTTGTAAAAGTGGTTGTGATCTCTGGCTTTATAAACACTTTATCGTGCCTCCTTTGACTTTTAATAATAGACCGATTACTTTATGCAATACATGCCTTTTTTTTAATATTGCACCAACTGCCAAAACAAATATGTGGATCTTCTTTTTATTATCATCAAAGAGATTTGCGCGCAGCTAGGAGACACTCATCCCCACAAAGATGACAAGCAACCACATTTTTTTTAAAGTAGTGCAGCTCTTTGATGAATAAGACGATTGTGACGAGTCTCTAAAGGCTTCTCTTTGTCTCAAAATTCAAACGTTTTTTGTTTGACTTTTTAATTTTCTTTTTGCAACCATTAGCGACATGCATTTCAGATCTGACATCTCCAGTCCCAGTTTCACTAAATGCTAACAGCGTGGATTGAAAAGGATGTTGTTTCAAATAGAAACCTTTATAATGAGTTAGAGCAGATACACTGGCTGCAGGACAAAAAACCTGCCTAACAGTTTTCAAAAGTAACTTTGCCGCAAGATCCACGCTACAAGCAATCGTATAAATGGGAGCGAATATAAAAATACAAAGCTATATTATATCTAGTTGCTTTAACTTTAAGATTGGATTGTTGTTTTTGTTGGCAGGTGCACAATGTGACAACAGTAGCTCTTGAGATTTCAAAAAAGTAGGTCAAGTTACGCTAAATGGTGTTTCTGCTCAAGAGACTGTTTCAATTGAACCACACAAGACACTTTAGCTATCAGGGTGCTTTGGCTCTTCGTAAACCCGGGGGTATACTATTGGCTGAGGCAACTTTAAAGTGTGGGTGACATGGTCTATTTTAATAAGCCAAAATATAGTAAATAGTCTCTATTTCATGTTGCAATTGTTTTTAATATTTTTCGAAAAAGAATAAATAGCGAAAAACGCAATATAAACAACGAGGACGGCCGCCGGCTTCACGCATTCCGCCGAATTCTCGCCCCCCTGTTTGTGACGTAACGAAAGGAAGACAAGGCAGACAACATGGCTAGCACCGATAGCGAAGCACAGAGTGATGCTACCGTCTCTATTAGCGATTTATCATCAGATGAACAGAAAGATGAAGAGGAAAGTTGCGGAGATTATCATGATGATGAGTCACTTTTGCAACCGTATCGATTCGAACCCTTTTGCGAAAGTGAGGAGGATATAGCAGAAAGTAGTAGGTCTAGTGATGCCGATGACGATATCATAGCCAGCATGAAGATTCGGCTAGACTCCAGTAAGTCTAAAAAATGTATAAAATTAAATTACTCCACTTACCCTAAAATATACTCAAAATGTCCCCTTTTGGCCTAATCTAAACAAAGGTAAACACTGGTTTTCAACCCAATTTACAAAATAAATGTCACAAAATAAAAGTTTCCCAGATATTACTACTCTTTAGTTAACAAAGTCACTGTATACCATTAACAACTGTGGAACATTAACAGTTTTACCTGTTTGAACCAGTTTGAAACCTTTTCTCGTGCGCGAGCGCTCACACACACACAGTTCAGTTTACTCACGGTACCGGCACCTCAAAAGCAAAAGAAAAAAAACGTTGCAGAACTGTTGCTTCTCTTGCAAAACATTGAGTGCGTTGAAATACTCCAGTTGGATCCAAGGACAACAGAAAACACGACTACTTCGCCTCAATGTGATCCATCGTGATGCACACTAGCCTAGCTTAGCAGCCTCCGCTCCGCTCCCGACTCCAGCGCCGTCCTGTCCGACCCAGAAAACGGTTCGCTCGCTTCCAGCTCACCCGCCTTTCCTCGACTCAGAAGCCAAGATCCTCCTCCCAACTCTCCGTTCAAAATTCTTCGTTTGTGTCCCGGTTTTTGTCCCTTCGAAAACGCAGACTTCTCTCCTGCAGATCTGGAGGGAAAAATCCTTCGCCGTCCACCTTCTTAAATTTTCCCCTTTTCAGCAGCGTTTCTTGTTTTGGGAATTTTATACACAGATACACTTTCACTAGATGTATTGCTACATCCAGCTGCCACACAACGACTTGGCATGTTGATGATTAACAGATTTAAACACGAGAGAAACGAAGACTACCTGTTTTGTTTACATGCTGTCCTAAGCAACTGCGAAAGGCAACTCCCTTTCGTGACGTCACAGGTCATATCGGGTTCACTTCCAGCCTGCGCTCTAGCGGCAGATCCAAATCTCTGATTCCTTCGAAAGATGTCTATTTTTCATATGCTTCGGATTTTTTTCGACGCAAACTATTGGTATCAATAGAATCAGCGTTTAAAGGGCTTTTTTATTTGACAAAGTTGTTCAAAGCATGGCATCCACACTTTAAATTTCTTTATTAATTGAAATTCAAATGAAGTCTGAAGTCTTTGACAAATGCATTTCAAATCTGAATTTTTTTTGCTGTAAATTTCAAGTCAAGTCAAGTCGAGTCATAAAACTTACATTTGAAATGTGTTTTGTTGTTTCAAATTCTAAATAAACCTCTTTTACACAGCACAAGAATAGACAGATGGTCTTTCTGTTTGTAAAGAGCTATTTTATTTGTAAACCTGACAGCAACGCCCTGGAGCTAAAAAAAATAGAGAAATTAACATTTTTCACAAGTCCCAAACATCAAGTCTCAAGTCTCTACATGTGAGACTTTAGCGCGTGTCATGTCCAAGTCCCAATCTCTGATAGAAGCATAAAGATATATAAACTTGACAGATAACCTCTAATGCAATTAACTCATTACTGATGTTCACTCCCCCACCGTAACAATGTTCCCAAAACAGAACAAAGTTAAGCATAGAGGTCAGTTAGGTCCACCCACTGGCTAATCAAAAAAGACTCACCCTATTATTGGCAACATTTGAGCTCTAACAAAACCAAAATGACTGATAAAAGATTCCTGCCCCTTAAAGTTAACATGAGAAATAAATAAAGCGACACAGTGTTCCCTTGCTACATTGCGTTTCACCTATTTATTTTTATTTTTTTACAGAACATTGTGTTCTGCGTTCTGATTGACCTCGTCAATTAATCTAATCTTAATCGTGTTTCCTTTACAAAACGCATCCAGCTTGACACATTCATACACACCGTCAATCGTAATAATTTTTTTTCTAGAAAACTGGACTTATGTTTCTACGAAGGTTCGAACTTTGAGAGTTTAGATAAAAGGAAAAAGTTTGAAAGTGTCTGAAAAAAGTGCATTAAGTGTGTAGCCTTAAAAAATCTATAACCTTACGTCGTGGATTTCACCTATTCACAACTTATTTATGGAACGTAAACCCTGCAATAAACATGCATTCATGTGTTGGCATAAAATTAGACATTTTTAACATGGGAGTCGATAGGAAACTCCCTTCAGATACCAGTCTCCACCAGAAGGTAACAAATGTACTTCCTGGTTTGTGTCAAATTGGGAAATGGGAAGTGGGTGTTTGAGTACAACTGATGCTAGCTTTGTTAAAATGAACAGGAAAAAATTCCACCTCATTGTTGTTAAAAAAAAAAAAAAAACTCTGAAAACCGCTGGAGGAAGTGTTTAAAAGACGTCATTAATCCAAAGGAGTGATCACTACTTTATCCAGCCTGCACTGTGAATTCAACATACGTGGTCTCAGCGTACAATTTTTTCAATTCGCTCTCCCATGTTAGAGATGCTTTAAATTCTGTTTCTCTTGTCAGAGTTTTGATACTCACTATCTCAGGTGACACTCTCACACCTACGGCTTTCCAATCCAGATGATTCATAGACAACTGAGGACATAAACACAACTCTGCAGCTCATGCTTTTTTTTGTATACTCGTTCATTTCTGAAATTTTAAATTTTAACTAAAGAGGTTACCGTGTCTCCAAAACATTGCTCTCACAAAGTCATTCCTTTAAAGTTAAACATGTTGCATCAGGCCACAAACTCCCTGCGTGAGTCAGCAAGAGAGCAAAACTGAAATTAGTTGAATTCAGCTGGCATGTGTCTGAATGACGTTGGGAAAAAAGATCAAACTTTCTTCATGTACAACGAAACAAGAAACGCATTGCGTAAAACTAATAGAAATCTCTTGCACACTTTTTTCCAACAGTTTTAGAATCTCCAAATCCTTGGGAAAGTCTATTAGCGTGGATCACAAAGAGTGAATCAAAAAATTCCCCATATCAAAGACCCAAAAAAAGGAAAAGCCTTTATTCTGAATGTATGAGGGAAGAGTGAGGCCTTTGTTGGCTGCCAGCTCACGAGACCGCGTGTGCTGGGGCTGGTTTGATTTGTGAAGCCTAAAAATCATACGAGGACCTCTACAATCCCCTTACGGTGCGGGAGTAAGATGTTTAACAGTGTAAACAGCCTGCAGTGACGCATTTCCAGCTTTGCAGATTTTTTAGTTTACCCTTAGGTTTTTTTTTAAAGCCCTTGATGCACTTTCACCCAATGACCGGTCACGTTCCTTTTAGAAGCTTCAATCCAAGTAAACCTCCTGGTCGGCATCTAGCTACAAGTTTCAAAGCTGTGACTTTTTCAAACGCTTTGTTTGAGTCCAAGGCATCAATCCTGTCTAGTTTTGTTTGTCTTTTCAAGCTAAACTCTCTTTATCTCTAGTCTTTCATCAAACCTGAGCTCATGCACAGAAAGATGCGGGTTCATTATTATTTTCAGCAGCGGAAAGACACAAAACAGGAAAACTCTGTTCTCCTTTTTCCGCTAAAAGCTGAGGAAAATGAGCAGCTCAGGGGAGGATATGATCGTGTTAAACGCAGTTGTCTCCTTTTTTATAAATTAATGTGAATCATTACTTTGCTGCAGGTGTACTGAAAGCACAGCTCCAAGATAGTGCAGGACGGTGGCAACCTTGAAGACAAATCTAGAATTAAAACACCCAAACGTTTGAGGGTTTATCATGTTTGTTTTCACTTCTTTTATCTCCTCAGTGCGTCACAATAAAGGCCAGTGAGATGGCTTTCCTCGTCAGAGAGCACTTGCAGAAGGTCAAGGATTGTGAGAAGTGTGGAGGAGGAAGAATAATAAGACACTCGCAGTTGTCTTAGGTTTTTCCTGCAGTGGGACTCTGATCCTCGCAGCCCATCTGTGCTGATAGGAAACTGAGAGCACCCATGTGCAGGCAACACTGACGTCAATGGAGCCGGAGAAACCAGTCCAGCAGGAACCAGTATCCCTCTTCTTCCTTATTTCAACATGCATTTCCTCTAAACTTCTACCTGATTTTACAGAAATTCAGCTCTGGTTCTCATTTATCCTATTGTCGCCTATTTCCTCATCCTTCCTTTATTTTACAACTTTGTTTATGAGAATTTGTGGTATCTGACAGCAGTTTTATGCATGCAAAACCCAAAAACTAAAGTTTCAATGCATGTGTGAGAGGATTTAAAAAAACACACAATGCTTAAACTAAAAGTTTATACATTTTACTCATAATTTTTCAAATATAATTTTATTTGCATTAAAAAACATGTTTGTCAAAACATTCACAAACTCCAAAGGTATAAAATCTTTAGTGAAACTAAATGGGTTTTTCTTACAACTCTTTCATTTTTATTATTGTAAAACAAATACGCTCAAAATTTTTAAAAAGATGTCCATATTAAACTTCTGTGTATGTCCAGTCAGAAAGGAATAAACCAAAGCGTGAGAACGTTCAGTTTGATAATTATCTTCTTTTGGCAAGCTATCATGCTCCACCAGCAGCCAAGGTTCACGTATTCACAAGTCACTTGCACAACAGCCTCGGTGTCAGCAAATCACAACAACAAAGTGCTTCTAGCAATTCACACTTTTTTTAAATAAAGCTTTTTGAGTTTATATTTAAACAGAAATAAAACCCAGAATTATTACTTTTAGGAATTCATTTAATGTGGCTTTTATTTTTACCAGAATGTAATTGCTTTATTCTCTTTTAATTCACTTCTATTTATTCTTTAGCCTTTTTCTTCTTTCTTGTAATTATTTGCTTTTAATAGATTCATGACTTTTGTAGGTGTGCATATTAGTGTGCATTACATTGTAGCATTGCTGAAGTGTGCTGCAGGCAAGTCATATCCATCAAGTTTTATTTAATACATCATTTTCATACTGACCTACATTGAGAATGAACCCACCTGAAAGACAGACTTTGGTGGAACAGGGCTGGTTTGATGCAGGAGATCTTCTGCAACACAGAAACACAACAGCAGGTTTCTCATTCAGCAACAGTCGTAAAAAGGTGAAACAAAGATGGCTTTGACGGCACCAAGTTCACAAAAAAGAGGGTAAAAAAAGAGTTTCCTCTGATTTTTAGAAACTACTGGAAACAATTTGATACTTGCAAAGATTTAAAACCTTGTTTTCAGACATTCAAAGTATTTGAGCAGGTTTTAGGTTGTTTTATCTTCTCTTTGGTCTACATCTTTCTAACCTTTTCTTAAAATCACCCCAGACAAGATTTTTTGTCTCATTGAGAGCAAAAACGCAGAAATAAGGAAAATATTCTTAAAATGACTCAAAATCCTTTTGTTCCATCCTCTTGACAATAGAAAAAGTTGATTTAAGACTAATTGCTTGATTTAGGAAAAAATCATAGGAAATCTAAATGCATATTATCCAACAGATTTACTTTATGATAACATGAAAAAGCCATATTAAATCTCACAGACAGTTTTCAACATTTTTATTTTATTTTATTTAGATTTATGTTTTAAGAATAAGATTTTTGTACTGAGATTGTTTTTTATTTTGTTCACACTTTGTTGTAAACTGAATCATTTCCACTAATTACAACAGTTTTTTGCCTCTGCAATCAAAATGAACTACAATTACTATTTAAAAAATACAAACCATTTTCTTAGAGCTAGCAAAAGATGCTTAATATTGGGTGGTATGACATTCAATTTGAAATAATTTTATCAAGAGTTAGCTTTTTCAGCATATTTTTTTCTTTTTTAATGCTTGTTTCTAGATTTTGATATCTTACTATAAGATTTCGTGTTAAGTAAAAATTACTTGCAGCATAGACAGATAATCTGTGATTTTCTTTTTAAGATTACTGGTCTTTTCCTAGTTTTAGTCTACCTCTCTTTGCAGTGAACAAAATGAAACTTTAGAACAATACAGTTGTGCAAAAATACCCCAAAGTTTACTGGCAGTTCAGAAACATTATCCAGTTACAGAATAACCCTTGTGGCGCGTGAGCTCCTCATGTTTGTCTAATAATGCCTTTATGCAAACTGATGATTAGAGGCTTTTCACTAAAAAGGAAGCACACTTATACACTAACCCCTCTTTGATGGGGGGGGGGGGGGGGGCAGTGCTCATTTAAAGAATTCAGGACACTTTTTCAACCACTTACCCGAATCCAACCCTATCATAATACCAACTAAAACACCCAAATTACAGTAAAGAAATGTAATAGGCATTGCAAAGGAATATCCTCAATTTGCCCACACATGTTAAGAATTCCTTTTTAAAACGTCGATATTTCAAGCTAGTAAGCATGGTTCCATTACTCCACAGTTTCCAGATACACCGGTATTGATTCTGTGGAACCAAAACTCAACAGCCTATGAAAGGATCAGCAAAAAAAATAAATAAAAGTGCACATGGGCGCCCTCATAACTTGTAGAGACACTTTTATAAGTCCAAACATGTCTTCAGACATTCAAAAAGGGCGGCCTCTCTATTTGCATGCCTGATCACTTAAGGCGGTTTTCTCCTCATCTGGCCCGACCTCTTTAATAGGTTGAAACCTGTTGTTCTTAAAGATGGAGCCAACCGTTCCAAGAAAACAGCCAGCAAGTTTGGCAGGATCTTTAAATTTAGAGACTGAACACAGGGCAGGTACTACACCAAAGCACTTGTCAGATTAGCAATATTTAAATGCATGTATCAATAATAACTTTTTTTTCTCCAGTCTTTTATCTGCAAAAATCTGAAAGGATGTCAAACGCTGGTTTAGTTAGAATAGTTTTTGCAGAAAATGTTTGCGCATAAAAAACTTAAACCTTTTACAATTAACCTTTGCACAGTATCTCTATAACAATACATTTCGAACAGTTAAACTAAATAACCTATGCTCCAGGTGCATTGAACAATCATTACATGTAATGGAATCAATGTGTCATGTGTGCGTACCGCATGCAGTAGTGAAAATATGTCTATTTATGATTAGAAGAATGTCATCTTCTTTTATTTTCCAATCAACTGATGACTTAATATCTTAAATAGGTTTGATATATCTGTATAAGTTTTTTCTTTTGTTTTTATTGCTTGAAAAAACTCAATAAAATCAAAGCCTATTTAGTTCAAATGAGCAAAACATTTTTTCGGACACCATTGTCCTGTTTCTGACAAGTCCTATCTTAATTTGACACAGGTTTTGACATAAGGTCCATATCTTTTTGTGTGAAAACGTGCAACAATTTAGTGGTAGAGTCATATTGCCACCAGAAGGGGGCCTCAGAGGAAAACAGGATTGGGAATCATGGACTGTGTTGTGCAACAATTCCTACCATCAGCTAGAAATTAACTGACATTTCCTTGAAATATTATTCATTAATGAGTTTTTAAATAAATAGAAAATAGTTTTATGTTTGAAGACAGTTTTGCTTCGGTGACTGCATCACTAGAAACACAATTAATGGACCCTTTGCATGAGTTCAAAGTTATTTACATGCTTGGTGTTAAACAGAAACATATGCAAAAATCCTTCGTGGGGCATTTCTGGGAAAAGAGAAAGAGCGCTGGTGTGCAACAAATAATTTCTTTTTGAGCCAAATGTGTTTTTCAGCAACAGTCCTTGTTTTTACTCAGCACAGAGAGCTCTAACAATTCCCTGAACTGGTTACAGCTTTTGGTGAACCTTTTCCGTGCGGGTGCACGAACACGACAGTGCACTGACTTCAAGCACAGCAGCCGCCCACATCTGGTATCTACGAAAAAGAGGTTGAGACCTTTTTCTACGAAGTCAAAAACCTTGTCACTGTGGACGCATCAACATTTTTTATTTAGGTGCTGGAAATAAAAAACAATAAAAGCATGTTTGCACATTTGAATGCCTCCACAGCTGAATGCCAGAGATTTATTTATGACTCATTAGCGCCTCCCAATGACACATTTGGGTATTTTGGTTTCTCATAAATTGTAGCATTTTGGAAGGAATCTGCAAACCAAATTTTGCCAGAAAAAACCATGAAAGAAAGTTGTGAAC
The DNA here is from genome assembly GCA_037389245.1 of Oryzias sinensis. Lineage (NCBI taxonomy): Eukaryota > Metazoa > Chordata > Actinopteri > Beloniformes > Adrianichthyidae > Oryzias > Oryzias sinensis. The sequence continues at coordinate 13,660,044 of CM074489.1, read as the reverse complement.
TTCTATAGCAGGGGTCTGCAACCTGATGCTCCAGAGCCACATGTGGCTTGCTTAACCCTTCATTGTCGCTCTTTGGCCTTGAAGAAAAATGTTTGTTTGTTTTTCAACCACTGATGACGTTACAATAAATCAAGAGGCATTCAAAGCTTTAGCATTCCTCCAAAACGAACACATCTCAGATAACTAAGCAAAATGATGGCAAAAGGTTTGATCTATAGTCAGAGGGGTTTGTCTTTAGAATAATTTCTAAATCAAAAGCCTAGTTGGTTTTCAGAGACAAAGTATAATTGCAAGTCTTCTGCAGCAGGAAGATCTTATTTGACACAAGAGTCACCTTATTTTGAAGGGAACTTGTATGTGCTGCCGTAAAACTCATATAATAGGAATATAGCACTGCTATAATTTATTGATTGTACATTTAAAAAACGACATTTTATAAATGAATGGTTAGATGGCCACAAAAATATTTTTCTAAACTGAAAAGTGGGATTTTGCAGCTGTTGTTGGGTTTTGTTCTGTAAGAAACTGAAACCAAATGGCTCATTTAAGGCTAAAGATTGCAGACCCCTATGCTAGAGGACTAAAAAACAGAAGTTAGTGCATCTTTCAGAACGGAATAAAAAAAGCTCTTTCTAGAGAAACATACAGTCACATGTCATTTTACCTAAAGTGGCACCATTGTGTTTTGAAGGCCTGTTTATTAAATTAATTTTGCATGATCATAAACATTTGATAATTGGTAATATTTACAGACCCCCTAATTCACCCTCTGACTCAGTTAAAAACATTCTTTCTACTGCTACATCCTTGGGTTGTAAAAGTGAAATGATCCTGTTGGGAGACTTTAACATAAATTGGTTATGTCCGTCATCTGCTACTGAACGTACTCTTTTTAATAGTTCTAATTTCTCACAGTTAATATCTAAACCTACAAGAATTAGCACTAACTCTAAATCTCTTATTGACTGGATTCTAGTAACACATCCAGACAGAATCCAGGACTCTGGTGTCCTATCAGATTGCTTCAGTGACCACTGTATCATATATTGCATTTGGAAAATTAAAACTCCTCGTCTTCCCCCAAAATTGGTCAAAGTTCGACAAACAAAAATATTAAATATTGATAACTTTATTGAAGATTTGCTTAATATTAATTGGGCTAGACTTAACTTAATTCCTTTCATGAATGAAGCTTGGGACTATTTTTCCACTGAGTTACTGAATGTTATTGATAAACATGCACCACCAACTGTGATCCGAGTAAAAGGCAAACAGATGCCGTGGGTAAATGGAGAACTGATTAGTCTGTTCAGACAGAGGGACAAAGCTTGGGAGAAATTCCATCGTACTCAAGACCCTGCTGATCGGGATGCTTACAAACGTTTAAGAAATATCTGCACTACAAGAACTAGAAATGCTAGATCGAACTATTACAAAGATAGTCTATCTAACAGTGCTAATAATCCAAAACAATTCTGGAGGCAAATTAACAACCTATTAGGAAAAACAGATTCTGCTTCAACTAATATGCTTATTAACAATGTGTGTACAAATGATCCGGCTGTTATCTCTGAGGCATTCTGTCAGCATTTCTCAAAATCACCTCCTATTGAATCTCCTTCTCATTCCATTTCTCACTGTGTTAACTTGTCCTGTGACAGTATCTTTTGCTTCAGAATGGTCAATCCGACTGATGTAGAACAGGTCATAAATGAGCTCTCATCTACCAGTAGTGCTGGTCCAGATGGCATTGAAGCAAAATTTGTTAAACTTGCTTCTCATGTGCTTTGTTTTCCCTTGGCTGCTCTTTTAAATCTCTCTTTTACCACGGCTGAAGTCCCCTTGGCTTGGAAACGTGCAAAAGTTATACCTCTTCATAAAGGAGGGAATTCTAATGACATGAGCAACTATAGACCAATCTCAATCATCAACAGTATTGTCAAAGTATATGAAAAAATTATCTTTAATCAACTTTCAGAATACCTAACACTTAATAATATACTATCTCCTTTCCAATCCGGTTTTCGAAAACATTTCTCCACAACTTCAGCTTTGTTAAAATTCACCAATGATATTTTCTCTGGTTTTGATAATAACATGTTAACTGGCGCCTTATTTATTGATCTTACCAAAGCTTTTGACATGGTAGATCACTATCTGTTACTGGACAAACTTCATTCAATTGGCCTTGATAGATCCTCGCTCCTTTGGTTCAACTCATACCTTCATCATCGTCAGCAGTGCGTGCTTTTTAATGGCAGCTATTCCAACTTTCTAAGCGTAGACAAAGGCGTTCCACAAGGTTCTGCACTTGGTCCCCTCTTATTTTCTATTTTCATTAATGACCTTCCAACTAAATGCATTTACAGCAATATTCAACTTTATGCCGATGATACTGTCATTTACTCCTCTAAATCCAACATTGTTGACATTCAGCATTCAATTCAACATGATTTTAATTCTGTTCAATTGTGGTTACAATCCAATAAACTTCTACTCAACAAATCTAAATCCTATTTTATGTTGTTTCAAAAAAGACTACGTCCTGTAGCTGCAAGTGAAATACATTTAACTTACCTGGACATGTCACTTATTTCAGTAGCAGAAAAATTCAAATATCTTGGTTTGTGGCTTGACTCCTCTCTCTCTTTTAGTGCTCATATACAGTCCATTGTCCACAAAATTTCGTATCGTTTAAAATTACTTTATCTATCAATCAATTGTTTTAGTCTCTCAGTCAGGAAGAAAATCATCTCACAACTGATTATCCCGACTTTAGATTATGGTGACATCATTTATCAAAACACTACTCTCACTAACCTCCGACCACTGAACGTTATTTATAACAGCTTGTGTCGGTTTATTCTTCGTTGTCCATTTAGAACTCACCACTGTCTTATGTTTCAGCAACTGTCCTGGCTTCCCCTATCCTCTCGACGTCAATTTCACTGGCTATTGTTCATTTTCAAATGCATTAACCTTAGCTATCCAGACTATCTCAAACAATATTTAACTCCTTTTCAGTCTTCTTATAATTTACGTCATGCAGATCAAATTTTTTTTGCTGTTCCAAGAGTTAAAAAACAAATTGGAAAATATTCATTTAATTATAAGGCTCCCTCCGACTGGAACAATCTTCCTCTATCCATTCGCTCTTTAACCTCATTCTTTGCATTTAAAAATGCCTGTTTAGTTCATCTTCAACACTCATGTAACTGTTTTTGATTTAATTTGATTTCTTTTCTGCCTTTTATTTATTATTTTATTTCCTTACTTTAAATTAATTATTAATTACTTGTAGGTGCATTAAATGCCTATGTTTGTGTGTGTGTGTGTGTGTGGGTGTGTGCCTGTTTGTTGTCTTGTAAATTTTAAGTTCTTTTTGTCTTGTTTTGATATATGTAAAACTCAGCTGTATCTGTCGGTTATTTATTTGCTTGTTTTGTTGTATTTTGAGGACCCCCTTGAAAACGAGATGATACATCTCAAGGGGCTTATCCTCTAAACAAATAAATTGAAAATTAAATTGAAATTGAGAAAATAAAATAGATGAAACGGCTTTTTGAAACTTACTATGGAGTTTTAGGGCCACCAAAAAAAAAAAAGTGTGTGACGCCTGAGGAGGCCCACTTTTTGGCATTTTCAAAGTTCTTATGCTAATATTACTGACAATTTTCTTTTTTGTTGTTTTATGCTGAAACTAGACATTTCATCTGGTGGAGAGCCGGCTACACTAACAATAATCTGTTTCTTCATCACCAAAAGGTTCAGAATTTCTTTTTTTGACATCTTCAAGCTAGGCTCCAATAAACAGACAATTTATCGTCGTAGACAATTTAAAGTCGTAAATTTATGACTTTTTTCTCGTAAAGTAACAGTAATGAATTTTGTCTTGTAAATTTATGACTTTAAAGTCGTACTTAAAAATAAAAAAATTCTTTGTAAACTGGCCCTAAACTCTGTCGTAAATGTCATTTTTGCAGGTGTTTCAACTTTCTGAATAAATACAGGGCTTGAACACACAGAGGAGGGACAGACCATCATAGTACTGGAACATGGGGCTCTTTTGTTCGGAACGATTTCCCAGAAATGTGAAGATGTCAGTGGATAAAGGTTCTTTTACCATCAAAGCTGCTCAGAAAATGAAGGAAACTCTGACAGGAAGAGGTCTGATAGGTTTTAAATCACAGCTGAAGCAAAAGAGAGATTTATTCATGTCTGACAGGAAAACAGATTCAAGCACAGATTTATTGAGGTTGAAGTAAGCATGTTTCAGTTTAACTGGGATGATGCAGAGAGAAGGGCTGACAGGACAAAGATGCTGCCAGAAAACCATTGTTAAAACTTCAGAATAAGACAAAGGGGCCTGCCTAGAACATGAAACACTGTGGCCGGACTACAGACGATAGGAAGTTCGGTCCAATTTATCAAATTTTGAAATCTTTGGTTCATCAAGCAGAGTCTGCATGCTGTCAAAAATGTAAAAGGATGGCTCCACAGTCAAGTGTCAAACACGGAGGAGGGGGTGTGATGGTATGGGGCTGTTTTGCTGGATCATAGGTTGATGTTCTGTGCAGAGTGAGAGACATTCTGAACACAGCTAGATCATTCTGCATTCTCACTGGTATGAGAAGAATTGGTTTATCCTAAAATTAGATAAAGGCCAGAAATATGAATTCAAGGCAAGCCATGCCAGGACAACCTGAAGACAAAACAACGAGATTGTAACCTTGGATTAGCCACCTCAGTTTCAAGACATGAACTTCATTGAGTTGGTTTGGCATGAACTGGACTGTAGAGTGAAAGGAAAGAAAGAAAACTCCAAATACCAAACACGAAAGGGAGCTTCTACAGAACACTTGAATTAACTTTCTAAAGAATATTTCCATCTATTCAAGAACAAATTCTGGGACTGTGTTCAGCTCTTAGAACTATAAAAGGTGGCTACTTTGATCAGTTGGTAGTTAGAAAATTATTTGTCAGTAAATGGATTCAAGGACTTCTTGAAACTCAATATTTTATCACTATCCTTTAATTTCAGAGTTTAACAAGACATCAAAATGTTCTAAACCCTTTGAATGGCGGTGTATAGAAGAAATATTTAAGCTGTTGCAAAAAAAAAAACCTGTGAATTTTACTGGAAGACATGAGTAAGTAGAAAAAAAAACACAAGAAAAGTTCAAAAGAAAAGAAGCTGACTTACTTATTTGATGTACACTGTACATTTGTCAAGGTGGTGAAATTGTTTCTAACAGTCCGAAGGCTTGCCAGAACCTGAAATCAAGATATAATAAAATACATTAGTTAGAGCAAAGGTAAAAGCAACATCTAAAGTGAACGGAAATATTATAAATGTGTTAATGTCACTCCTGGAAGAGAATTATGACAACACAAACAGTAATGATTTTCCTGTTTTTAGAGGGAAACGTTAGTGTTGCTTTGAACACCAAAAAGCAGAAATCTTTTCTGGTTTAATTTATAATTCAGACAGTAAGATTTCAGACACATTCTCAATCCTAGAAATCTGTTTTAGTACACTATGTTTGAGAATGCTGACAAACACTCATAACATGTGAAAGAGTGGCTAACTTGTCTTTTTTTAATAAAAGTAGAAGAAACCTGAGCACTTGTGTTATAATTACCTTTAGTTAAGGACACACTGGAAAAAAAGAAAGGCCATAACCTACCAGCAATTTAAAACGTTGAATTTTTTGTTAACTTTTTAACAACATTCATACACAATTATCAATTTAAGTTATCTATAATATCATACATTTTATCACTATATTTCTTTTAGCATTATTAAAAATTTTCTTGTGAAGTGGCAGTGGTGCTTTTAATGTAATGCTGATTCATGGCCACTAGAGGGCAGAAAGAGACATTACAGCTGAAGCTTCTTCAGTAAGCTGTTTTTGGTTTGGAGGTGCACTGAGCGGTAATCAGTTCTCACCTGGGCAAACGGGGTCACGATCAAATCCTCTCCGTGTCTGACAATGAGAGAATACAACAGCATTGAAACACAAACAAACAGCAGCTGCATCAGGGAAAGTAAAAACTTCTGATAACTCACAACTCTCCGACAATTGAGGAGTTTCGAGACAGGGACTTAGGTGAAAGTTCGTAGTCGCTATCAGAACGATATAAGAAGGACTCTCTTCTCTGGCCGTGAGCTGCCAGGCTGGGGTGCAGAACCAGACCCGAACCTGGAGACGCCTGTGGGTCTGAAGGACTGCAGCACAGGGAAGGGCCATTCTCAACTTCCAAGCTAAGAAAAGCAAGAAAACAAAAGTAGAAATAGTGAGAGGGGAAAGAAGACAGAGAAATGGCAGTTTTCCAAAGATCCGTATCTGTATTCTCGCCACACGTCTTTGCTGATCCCTTTGATGCCTGTGTCAGCGGGAGCTAAAACACACAAGAGCACTCTGTTGAAGAGACAAATCATTAGACAAACCATGTCCCTGTTATTTATACACCCTACTTTATTCAACTTAACACTGCTCTGGTCAGCGTACACAACAATCAAAGCTTGAAGTGCTTTAAAGCTTGTGGATTCGCTCTGCTTTTCTTCCTGAACACTATCAGTTCAAAGCAACAAAAGCCGAACTACAAAAACCCAGTTGAAAAATAAACATCACAGGAAAAAACTTCAAGTAACAAGAAGTACAAAAAAATACCCGGCCAGCATAGCGAAGATTTGTAAAGGTCAAATCTATGCAATAAATGCTAGTTCTGAATGCTTTTATTAAAAGTTAAACACTATATACCAACCCCCCCACTATCCATGTCCTCCATTTATAGTTGGTATACGAACAGAAAAAACTGGCTTCATATATTGCGTGCTCAGGCCCTTTCAGAACATTAATGTGGAACTTTAGGCACTTTTGTTCTCAACTGGAGGTAATATGTGGTATATCTATGTCTGTCTATTCGAGGGCTACAGTTGTGGGATTAACTGGAGAGCAAAACATGTTGAAGCCCTTTCTTTCATTTCACGGAATCAGTGTCTTTGTGCCTGGAAAAGCAAATAAACATAAGCTAATTTAGGAGGAGGAAAAAGTAGTTAAAAATTGTATTACTTCACAAATAGATACTGGTTGGTCCTGGACTTTTATCAGCAAAAAGACAAGAGCTACACAAAACATAAACAGACATTGAAAGCAATCTTGATTCAATTATGTAGAAGTGAACAACAGCTTCAGGCAAAAGCAATTAAACATGGGGTTCTTTTCGGTGTGTATGCGACGTAAAAACATTCAGCATTTCCTGTAAAAGGACTGGAAACGCCAGTGAGGCCCCAACAGATGTACCCGCCTGATATAATCCACTTGTCAGTATGGTTTGGTGCAGAAGAGAGCTAGCTTTTCTGTAATCCGATGGGCAAAAGTTGAAAGGTGAAAAGTCAGGGAATTAAAACCCGAGAGGAGCAACATAAAAAAAATCTCTCAAATCTCGATCAAAGTCTTAATGAGTTCAAATAAAATGACGGAACGGCCTGTGGGAGTAAACGAGCCTATGTGCAAAACGTCATTTTGCATCATCTTAAACCCCCAACATGTTAGATTGCTGCTATGTGTGGGATTATCTGCTCCAGTCACTAATTCCCACACCTCAGCCAGATCAAATGAGATTAATAAGCAATGTGGCGATTAAAAATATGCCAAGCGACTGGCGCAATTTAAGTCCTTATGGACTTCATTCCAATCTCTGCTTTCCATCAAATAAAAACAGCCTTTTCCAGGATCAACCTGAACAAGTACAGTGTTTTTAAGCAACCAAACAAAAGAAAACGACAGAATTGCTTTGAAAACACGCAGAAATAATCATTTATGGAAGTCAAAGAAAGTCACCTGTGAGCACCGAGGCGAACGCGGCTGACTGCGTCATCACTGAAGTCAAAGTGCCCAGCTCGTAACCTGGGGGACCTCCTCAACATAGTTTCAGCCTTCCACTTCTGGTGTTCAGAGGAAGCAACTGAGCCACACTACGGCTGCTCACTAACACAACCCCATCCCGTCCCGTAGCAGTCCTCGCGCTGGAATAACGCATGCTTGGCAGGAAGCTTCAGCCAGATCTGGGCTGGAACGCTGCGAGCCCAACGTCACTGTTCATCTGACCGCTGTCCTTTTTCTCCTCTGTGTGGAAACGTTGCAGATTAGTTGTTCTCCAGTAACTCACCCGCTCATCTCTTGACATCACATGGTGTCCGACTAAACCATATTAGGGCCTTATTGCAGTACTCGAGTGAATTCATTATTTAAAGTTCTTAAAAATAAAAGTGTTTTGAAGGGGGAAAAAAATAGGGGTGCGCATGTCCCACCTAAACTTCTGCTGTCTGTTAAAACAAATGTTTATTAAGTCTTTGCTATGCAATAAAATCATGTGCTTTTCAGTGACAAAGGAAAGATTTTTCCAGTTCAAGCTTAAAGACAAGACAGTGTTTCATTAGAACAGCCCCCCCCAAAAAACTGTCCTTTTCAAAACAACAGAGGTGAAAAGTGTCCAAACAGGATGAAAGCCAGTCTGCCTGGATGACATCTGCAAGACGGAGGAGAAGCAGAGAATCTTATCATCAAACTGGAAGGAAAAAAAAGAGTCAAATAAACCAAACTTCCAGACGTAGCATAAATATGTACAGAAGTTTGAGGCCAAATGTAGAATCCATCAATTTTCATATAAACCAAGAACCTCTCGAGAGGTTTGAGAATTTATAAACCTCAGAAGGATTTTTTTTATCTTTTGTACAAGTGCAAAACAGAGGAAATATTAAAACTTAAGCTGACTTGTTTGAAAAATACATTTCAAGTTGACCCTCTTAAACCGTTCCTTCTAAAAGGTTGCAAATCCCCTGTAGAAGCTCCACCGAGACGATGGTTTTAACCTTTCTAGATTAGACAACTTGTTCCTAAAGATATATTCTTGTGTCCAATCAAAATCTGAACAATAACAGAAAAATTGCAGCACTGCATCCAGGGGGAACATTGCGTTCATTTTTTTCCCTTCTAAACTATAGAGCAGGCTTTACAGAATGACATATTCTAGTTTTTTGCAATGGAAACAAAGCCTGGGGAAGACTGAAGGAGCATATGATTTTCCGCCTCACCTTAATCCCATTTAAGGCAGCGCCAGATAACTGAGAAAAGTGGACCGTGTTTACATGACGATATCATCAAGTTCGTGCAGCTGTTTCATCTGCTCTCACTAAAACAAGAAGGATGAAGATGCGTTTCAAAAAAGAATATTTGTTGACTGAGAAGTATTTGTTATTCCTGACTCTCATCAGGTTCAAAAATTCAAATATAGCTACATGTTGTCATTTTGGATTGTAACCTGTAGCTACTTTTGTCGAGGTTTCAACAAAATATCCATTTTTCAAAATAAAACGAAACCCTGCTATTATCTTTGATTGGCAGGAGAGGATTTTCTTCAACAATGCCCAAAAAAAAAATCCTTTCAATTTTCCACCTCTCTAAATTACTTTCATGAACTACAACTTGACCCTTGAGCAGAGACACATTTGACAGCTTGAAATTAACTCCCACTGAACATGGTCTTGCATTAAACGCTGTCTGTGGAAGAAGGCAGCAAATACAGCAGACCTTTAAAAACAAGCCCTAAAAAGATACACCAGCTGAGCAGAGTTTCCTGGCATGACAAATTCTTTTAGCTTCGAGAGAACGCAGCAGAATATATCAGGGCCACATTTTAAATTCAGGCTTTGATAAAGACATCAAAGAGCTCCTTTCACCACCTGCTGGTGCGGGATCAGAAGGAGTCTGAGGCGGAGTGCTCTCATAGTGATGTTGTTTAAGTCACAAGAAGGCCAAGAGAGAATCCGCTGGCTCTTCCTCTACATGTGAGGGGATGAAGGGTCTCAACAGGACCAAAAGGTAAAAGAGAGAGGCCAACACAACCCTTTACATGAAAGGCTGTAAAAGATTAGCCTAGCAGTTTAGAACAATCTGGAATTTCTTCACATTCCCCCCATGTACTTGTTTGGGTCTGACATTTTCTCTGTTATAGTAAACATTCGAAAATTGCATTCCAAAACTACTGATGATTAGTGTTTTCTTTTAATAAGTTGGGTATGTTGACTTTGCCTACATGAAAAGCTGTGACTGGACCAAACATGTTGAGACTCAAGTGACAAGGTCTAAAATAATCCATCCATCCATCCATCCATCCATCCATCCATCCATCCATCCATC
>CM074489.1:13598153-13649339 GCA_037389245.1 Oryzias sinensis | reverse complement strand
ATATATAATATCAGGGCTCCAGACTGCGACCAATTGCTCGCATTTTGCGACCAAAATTTGAGAGTGTGCGACTGAATTTTACATCCAGTCGCACATGTGCGACCAGTAAATTTGCCTCCCCCACCCTCCGTATTTTTTTATACATTAAATGTGGAAGGAGCACGTCAATGATCAATGAAATAATCTGAGACGTGAGCGCACACGCACACAGGCAGACTCACACACTCGCGCACATACTCGTGAAACGCGAGCACACACTCTCGCTTGATGCCCGTCTGTGAGGCGGCCACTGGTGTGAGAATAAGTCACTGTAAGTGGCTAAAATATGTGGAGGGGGCGGGGCCTGGAGATATTCGCGCGCGCTTAAATTAAACATCTGTGGGAAGGAAACGGAGACAAATATAGTCACAACCTGATATGTGCGTCTGAGCTATGAGTAAGAGAACTATTGATTCATTCTTCCGGCCTGCGGCTAGTGTACAGCAGGGGTCTCAAACTCGCGTCCCGCGGGCTATTTGCGACCCCCAAGATGATATTTTGCGGCCCCCGCCTTAAATGAAAATTTAATGTTACTGCAGCCCGCCAGTTTTAATGAATGACACTTTTTCATTGTCGGGCACGGAGATGACCAACCAATCACAGTGGGGTAAATGACTCTTGGGGGCGGGACAATGACAGGGCTCGAAAGCAGAACACCTGACAGCCCCCTCCCTCCCCGGACCACATTAAGGAGTTCCTTACTTTCCTTTAGAACGTATCTATTCGCTCGTAATTTTCTAAATACATGCAGTCCGTGCTGAACTTTTCTCTGGGTCTCACAGAACCAAAGGAAGGTTTAGTGTTTTGGTTAAGGCGGCGCATCAAACGGTTTATGCACGGCTGTTAGGGCAGCTCCACGCTAGAATGCAACGATAGACGTGTTTGAGATGAACGGGCACCTCGCCGGGATCGTTGGGGAGACGGGGGGGGGGGGGGGGGCTGTGAGATGAAGGCGAATCTGCAGCGAGACTGAAGGACAACGGGAAGTTGGGGTTGTCCCAAACATTCAATTTAGTTTTAATATTCCTCTCCCCCTTAGTGTGATCTGTGTTATTATATATTTATTTGACGATTATTTTAATGTTTTGTAATGCATGTAGCCTTTTTTAATGAATTGGTATTTTAAATTATTTTAATTAATCACTCAACTACAAAAACCATCAGGACACATGTCCCATAATGCATTGTTTTGTAGTCTGTTGGGCAGCTTTCAGTCAATTCAGTTTCCAGCTGTGTCCGGGTAGGTTTGCCCCTTGCTCCCACCCCTTTTTTTGCAATAGTTTTGTGATGATTGACAGGTGATGTTGGGGGGAAAAACAAAAATATATGTCACACACCAGGTGATCTGCGCAGCGTTGAGTCCATCTGGGTGATCTCAAACACGCTTATTGTGCATCTTGGCTACACCTATTTGGTGTCACAAAGACAAATTTCCATCCATTTTCTTTACTATTTGTACTGTCATGGCAGCGATGGTGCTGTCAGTTTACCTGTTGTTGCATTTTCAAAAGTGAAGAATAAAATGTGACACTGAATTAGAAACAGCACATTGTAATTTCTGCATCTATTATTAAAGTATTAATTGGTAATACAGTGGAAATTAGTAGATTTGGTTAGAATGTTGATTTACGGTATGCACCCCTAAATTTTCTGGTTGTGCCCCTAAAATTTTCAGTTAGGGGCCACTGTGCTCCTAGTAAAAAAAGTTAGTCTGGAGCCCTGAATATATATAGATACATCATTTGTTGTTGTCAGCCTTAAAAGCTCAAACTTTAATGAAAATGCATTGTTGCAGGACTTCTTACAAATAAAAAAAATATTACAAAGAATTTTTAAAAATAATTTCTCTAAACATTTAGAAGTTTTAGGCCTCTTTGACATGTAATTTAAATTATTTAGAAAATCCCAACAATATGTCAATAATAATAATAAATCAATAATAAGTCAATACAAACAAAAATAATAACAATAAATAAATAAGTCAATAAATAAGGAAAAAAAAGTCTAATAATAATAATAATAATAATAATAATAATAAAAAGTCTAAAAGTGAACAATAGATTTACCCTTAAAAAACAACAACAACAAAGAAAAACAAAAACAACAGATTTATACTAATTCATGTGAGTGATCAGTTTGTGTAACACAGATGTTATGGTGTCGGGTTTCAAGCAAACAGTCTGTCCTCTTATCTAAATCTGTTTCCACAAATGTTCTGAACATAGCCAGACTGTATTGCTAGTTGGTACCACAGTGATCCATCTGGGTTAGCTCTTTTTATTGCTAAGATCCACTTTTTCCTTAAGTCTGAATCCATTGGAAACCTGCAAGAAAAGTTCAGTCACTGAGTCAGAAATGTATAAATGTATATTACTGTAATAGCCTAGTATGCTGTATAAGTTTTGGCAAAATAAAATGTACATTTATGTCGACAGGGAAATATACATACATCATGCAGCATGTTGATAATAGCCCTGTGTGGGTACCGGATGTTCTCGGGTTGCCGTATGTTCTCGGGTCCTTCGGGGTCCTTCCAATGAGTTATATCACTAGAGGAGACATCACGAGGAGAGCACCGCCATGATGGTGAGGTCAAGTTTTGAAGACCAAACCACTTTTTATAACATTTAATAAAGAGCTCTGTTTTTACTTTCAATCACTTCATTATATGAAAAAGAAGAATGGCTTGAAATTGCTTAGTTTTGTTCAGAAATACAAACTTGACGAGTACCCATAACTTAACTAGTATTAGACTATTTAGATTTTTTCTATGTTCCTTTATTTTATTTTACTTATGTTTTTATTTATTTGTGTGTTATGTTCATTTTTTTCTTTTTTTCCCCTCTATTCTTTATTTTCTATGTTAATATGTTATGTTTGGCAATGGTGACTGATCTTCGAGGCAATATTGATTACATTGTTATTGTTCGTTGTTAACGTTAATGTCATTGTTAATGTATGATACCGCAATTATCAATAAAGATTTTTAAAAAAACGTAGCGACGTTAACTCATTGGTCGTGGCAACTTACAGCCAATCAAATAGTGTGACGTCATCATTGGTCGAAGGACCCCGAAGGACCCCGAGAACATACGGCAACCCGAGAACATCCGGTACCCACACCTGCAGCATCATGCATGTCAACATGTGTACGATTGCCACTGCAGCATTAAAAGAAAAAAAAATCAAAATTCTTACCTGTGAAATGATATACCTTCCTCCTGATTTTGGCAGTTGAAACCCGCACAATGAACTGGCATTTTGCAAAAAATGTGTTCACATGCATGCACTGCAGTAGAAACTTGAACTCACCAAGATGGCGGTGCTCTCCTCCAATGAGGAACCACGTGATGTCTCCTCTATTGATATAGCTCATTGCCAGAGACGCTACGCCTTCCTTTTTCCATTGTCCACCTGCTGCCGTGTGGCGTTGGGGTTTCTGGCTGCTGCTGCTGCTGCAGCGGGGGTCTTGGTGTGGGGATGACTTAGCACTCTCCCTCCTCCTTTTTACATTCCATCATCCATTTTTAGAAGAACATAAACACTCCTTTGAGCACTGGTGTTAGTTCACCTTTGCACAAATAGTTTGCGTGATTGAAGGAAATGTTTCACACTAGTTGGTTTGAATGCATAAGTATGCATGTGGGAACAGTATTTGTATTGTGTACATGTTGGCATTTGGACATTTTTGGAGCCAACAGGTATGTGTATAACAATTGAGTGTGTGTGTGTAGACAACCCTTCTAGATTTGTATTACATCTGAACCTGACCGTATTGATAAACATCCGGCAACTTGTTGCTTTATGCTTCTTCATGGTTTTACCCTCCCCCCTCCTTCTATAACAACCCTCCTATCCCGCCTCTCTAATATCCCTCTCTCTTCTTCCCTCCTTTCCTTTTCCGTCTGGTCCAACACAAAAGATTTTAATTAAAATGAATAAAATTTGGCCTCGATTACAAAAGTAGTTTATTCAGACATACCTCTGGTTTGTCAGAAAATTCATAACTCCTGTTGTGTGGGGGGTTGATCATTGATGCTTTCGTTAAATACTTCAGAAATTTAGAAAAATAACTTTTGAAGAAATACACTTAGTCCATCATTTCCTGGAGATTTATTATTTTTCAGTTTAGAAATAGTCTGAGAAACCTCTTCTACTTGTTTGTTTTTTACGAATGTACTGCCAGACAGCCTAAAAAGTTTACTTATTTTGTATTTACATAATTCCCAATTAGAGCTAATTTTATTTTTAGTATAAAATGTTAGTCCAAATATTTTTGATCATGTTAGGAATAAATGTGTTTCCCTCTTTGAATTTTAGAAGAGAGTTATTAAGTTTCCATATAAAAAAATCATACTTTATTTACAGTAATCCCCCCGTATTACGTTCCTCACCCCCCTGCGAATAACGAAAATCCGCGATTAATTAACGCTGTTTTAAAACTCCCAGAACCAGAGCCTCTGCAGAGTCAGAACCTTTTTCTGCCGTTCATTTCCAGAAGCTGGAGATGATGCAGGGCTTTTATTGGCTTTTATCAACCTTGTCAGAATGGTTACAGCTCGAACAAAAATAGCGCAGCCTGCTCATACACTCAGCCGGAGGAGAACGTTCAGCCAACGCGCAGCCAGGTAGGCCCCACCCCCTCTAATCCACCAGTCACCAGCCCACCGCTGATTGACATACGCTGTGGTCCAGCAACTGGCAGAAAGAGGGGGGCACTGCCCGCCCGCAGCTCTGTCCAACTCGGGGTTGTTATACTTTACAGTACAGTACAGAGTAAATAGTTTTTCAAAATTCGCAGAATGAGCGCTGTTCTGCGTCTCACACTTGTGACGTCACGTCATCTGCGGCCACCCATGAATGGGCGTGGCTTGAATATTAAACCGCGAATGTGCGGGGGATTACTGTATCCCACAATGGGGAAGTTCTTCTCCGCATTTTGACCCATCCCTTGGGGGAGCGGTGAGCTGCAGACTAGCTGCGCTTGGGGGGTGACGGCTGGCTGGGGAGAGTGCGGATTGATCCACCAACCCTTTAGTTGTTGGATGACCTGCTCTGCCGCCTGAGCTAAACTGCCGCTGTGGGTACCGGATGTTCTCGGGTTGCCGGATGTTCTCGGGGTCCTTCGGGGGTCCTTCCAATGAGTTATATCAATAGAGGAGACATCACGTGGTTCCTCCTAGGAGGAGAGCACCGCCATCTTGGTGAGGTCAAGTTACAACTGCAGTGCAAATTCTTCAACTGTGGAATTATAAAAATTTCTGGGATGAGTTCTGCTTCTGGTATTCTTCCAAAATTGCAATGCCATTTCATTTACACTCAAAAAAATTTTCTATTCGGTGTGGTATCATATAGACCAGAAAATACAGCACTTAATATCAGGATATTAAGTGCTGTATTTTCTGGTCTATATGATACCACATCGAATAGAAAATACAGCACTTAATATCCTGATATTGCAAGGAAAGTTTTATATGCACAAAAATAAAATTTTGAAGACCAATCCACCTTTTATAACATTTAAAAGAGCTCTGTTTTTACGTTCAATCACTTCATTATATGAAAAAGAAGAATGGCTTGAAATTGCTTAGTTTTGTTCAGAAATACAAACTTCATGAGTACCCCTATCTAGTATTAGACTATGTTCCTTTATTTTATTTTACTTATGTTTTTATTTATTTGTGTGTTATGTTCATTGTTTCTTCTTTTCCCCTCTATTCTTTATTTTCTATGTTAATATTTTATGTTTGGCAATGGTGACTGATCTTCGTGGCAATATTGATTACATTGTTATTGTTCATTGTTAATGTATGTGTTAATGTATGATACCGCAATTGTCAATAAAGTTTTTTTAAAAACTTAGCGACGTTAACTCATTGGTCGTGGCAACTTACAGCCAATCAAATAGTGTGATGTCATCATTGGTCGAAGGACCCCGAGAACATCCGGCAACCCGAGAACATCCGGTACCCACACCGCCTAACTTTTGGAATTTGATAAGAAGACACATTGAGTGAATTACTAATAAATAGCCTTATGATCAGTTAAGGACCAAATAATGATATTTTTAGAAATGTTGTTTTTAAGTAGTGAGCATGATGTCTGACTTATTTTTAAAATCCAGGCTACTAGATAGTCCCATACTATATAGATTTTTTAGTAGTTGGGGAGTAGGGAGGGAATTCTGACATAGCATCATTCTTTGTTGCTCCTCTATACAATCCAAACCTAGACGCTATCTGAAGAAAACCTAAGGAGGATGGAAGAGTTCAATGTGAGCTTGAGTCAGGCCAAAAGCAGAGAGATGATATCTCTATCTCTTGATAACCAATAGATGTGCGTGTGTGTCAGAATAAAGCACATCTCTGGCTGCAGAAACTGTGAAGAAAGGGGAGGGACGGGTGCTGTGAGTGACTGGCTTATCACGAATATTGATGAATTTTACATTACTATGATCAATAACCCAAATACTGACATTACATGTTTTGTAGGATTCAGTGTCATCCTCCTGTAGATGCACTGAAAGACAACCAAGAACCAGAGTGCATCACATGTTGATGTCACATTGAGAAATACACACCGGTCAAGGTTGATGGCAGAGCAGCTGGTAAAATTACCCAATTTGAACACAAATGCACAATACACATAAAAACACTTGCACATAAGACACAGTGGGTACAAGAATGGCAAGAATGGTGGGTGATCATTACCCCCCCACCAGCTGCCATTCCTGTACTTACTTTACATACGGTACATTGAGGAATGACTAACACAAGAAACACTTATGAGTTACTCATATCACGCACGTATCGCAGAAGACTGATATTTCCCTAATGGACAATGCACAGATTATGTGTCGCTGCAGTGTGACACGGCCTTGACTTAGAACTGGTGCAGACCAGGGGAATCCAACTGTTTTATTAAAACAAAGCATTGCGAGGGTCCACAACGGGTGCTGACGCAATGTGATTTCTGTCCGGTGCTCTGAATGTGAAAGTGAAGACATTCAATGAAGCGCGGTTTACGTGTTCCTTGTGTTGTTTATTCATACTTTTCCATGGTTTTAACGTGTTTCATTCATGATGTATCTGTCTAAATTTCATATTAAGAACCACAACCTTTCTCAGTTTTTTCTATGTATATATATAGACCAGTTTCGTCCATGGGCAATGCTCAAATTGTTCATAGCAGCAGTGTGACAAAGCTCTGGCCAAAATAGCCAAGCCCTCACATAAACCAACTGAAGCAAGCTAGAACAGGAAACACCAAGGCCGTTTATTTGATTTATCTTATCTTATTTATCTTTTTTATTTTAAAGAATACTGTGTTGTTATTGTATTCATTTGCGATGTGGCCGCCGGGGATTTTGTGTCTGTTTGTGTGTGTGTGTGGGGGGGGGGGGGGGGTCGCTGCGCTAAACCGCGTCACCGCGCCCCCCTGCTGGTTCACCGCAATGATCAAAACTCCCACACTGTCACAGCTCTTCATGTGTGTAAGAAGAGGGAGGCGTGCAGCGCAAGAGGGAGTGTGAGTCCGTGCAGCGGAAGAGGAAGAGAAAGCGTGCAGGGAGTGAAGGAGTACAGTAATAAAAGGTTTCCCACAGAAGCGCTTGAAGTCTGAAGGACACAATACTAGCAGAAAAATAAATCATCAGCAAGGAGTAGAGTGTTTAATTTGTTTATTATAGTTCCAATCACGCACCATATGCAGAACTTTAAAAAAATATATTGTCATACCCATTTGAAAGAGTCATAAGCATGGACCAACAAGGTTTCCTTGATGGTGGAAAAGATAAGGAGGCCCAGAACACGAAGCAGAGGACAAACCCCATAGGGTCACAGACAACCCCTTCTTCCAAGCTCTAAAGTGATGTGTTCCATGATGCATGCCATAGCCAGAGATTTCAGGGATCCACCTTCATGCATATATCCAGCCAGACCCAGGAAGCTAATGTCCAAGGGGACACAACTCTGATGAGCGGCTGGCTCCCCCCTCACAAGGGATGCTGTAGGGAATAGAAGATCAATGGCCACCCTCCTCTTTGTATAAAGTGTGTTTGGTGTGTTGGTGTCAGAGTGTGCATTAAAAGTGTTGTTAAATTTCAAAAACATTTTTTTTAATCAAAACTGAAGAGCTTCTTTAACCCTGTAACTGCAGCAACTCTTTTCTTCTCTTTACATACTATTAATCTTTGAGCGTTCACAAGATCTCCATAAATCTGCTAATCTTGATGCAGCTTTTCTCTGTTTGCTCCGGGACAGAATAAGCTGATGTCTATATATTGTGTAAGCACTTTACTGTTGTGCAGTGTTTCATATGAGCGCAATGCTGCTCTTCTTCTTTTCAGAATCTGCTGCTCCCATTAATTGCGTAAAAGAATGTAAATACTGGAGGTAAAACACCGGGTGAAAAGGGTTAATTTTATGTTTCACCAACAGACCAACATCACCTTTTAAGGTCTAACTTTAAATGAATGCTAAAGAGTTACCGGTACATTCATTTGATACATATTTGAAATGGTAGGGCTTTTTAATGAGGTAATTAAGATTTGTATTGGTGTTTGACAATACACAAAGTCTTTTAAAAGTATAAAATGCCTCCTTCCTGTTTTTGTGTCCCTGCAGTCCTCCCCCAGCATTACATGAATGAAAAGGTAGATCTCTGCAACGAGCAGAGGAACTCAAGAGTGGAACAGGAAGAACCAGAACCTTCACAGGTAAAAGAGGAACAGAATGAGCAAGAACCTCCACATATTGAAGAGGAATGGGAGGAGCTAGAGCTTCCACAGATTAAAGAGGAGCAAGAAGGGCTCTACATCAGTCAGGATGAAGATCAACTTGAATGGAAGCAGGAGACTGATACCTTGATGGAGACTCCTACTTATGAGGACAATGAGCACAATATAGCAGACCTAAACTATCTGCAGAGCTTTGATGTAACTTATGGTCTGGATGAAATAGAGAGCCAGCTTGAAGAAGGATCAACATCAACTACAGGTGGAGAGACCAGCCCACAGAACAGAGATCAGTGGAAGAGAAATGGCAGAAGTCATTACCAAAATGTGGTGAGCTCTCACATGGCAGAAAGTCAGCGTGACTCGGATTTGAGTAAAATATCCAATATGGCAACTTTGATTAAGCAACACCACCAAATCCTGAACAAAAAGAGACTTTCCTATATAAAGTCTGGTAAGAGCCGGTATGTCTACAGGAGAACTGAGTCTGATGAAAGACCATATGTATGTAAAGAATGTGGTAAACGTTTTATTTGGTGGTCTCAGTTCAGGATTGACATGCGAACGCATACAGGAGAAAAGCCCTTTTCTTGTAAGGAATGTCATACAAGTTTTAGCCTTTTATCTCATCTCAAAACACACATGAGAACTCACACAGGAGAAAAGCCTTTTTCGTGTAAAGAATGTGATAAAAGTTTTAGTCAAACTTTTGGCCTCAAAAGACACATGAGAACCCACACAGGAGAGAAGCCTTTTTCTTGCAAAGTATGTGATTCAAGCTTTAGTGAAATATATAATCTCAAAGCACACATGAGATCTCATACAGGAGAAAAGCCTTTTTCTTGTAAAGAATGTGATAAAAGTTATAGTCGATTATCTGATCTCAAAAGACACAAGAGAACTCACACAGGTGAGAAGCCTTTTACTTGTAACGAATGTAACAGACGTTTTTGTGAAAAATCTCATCTCAAAAGACACATCAGTACTCATACAGGAGAAAAGCCCTTTTCCTGTAAAGAGTGTCCTAAAAGTTTTAGACATAAAACTCATCTCACAGCGCACATAAGAACACACACAGGAGAAAAGCCTTTTTCCTGTAAAGTATGTGATACAAGTTTTAGTCAAATATCTAGTCTCAAAAGACACATGAGAACTCACACAGGGGACAAGTCTTTCTCCTGTCAAAAAATGTAAAAGTATTGAGTGATTTCTCTAAACCTAAAAAACGGAGGAAATACAATATTTCTTGGAACTAAAACCAAACTCGGACATGCAAATGAATCTTGTATAGGAGGCACTAGGAAACCTATCTCAGGGCCAAATTATCTCTTACTCATCTTTCAAAATAAAAAATACTAAACAAAGAAATTAATGACTTGACTAATAACATAAAAGACTGATAAACATATGCAGAAAATCCAACACCAGATCTTTACAATAGGAAGTTGCTGCTAAATACAGAATCTGGCTTGTCTACACAACAAACAGAGCACTTCTATTTCAATCCAAGACAGACATTTTATGAACATGGGGACAAAGCTGGAAAGCTCCTCGCATATCAAACCAAAACATCCATGATTGCTAATACCATTCCTGAAATTTGCAAAACCTCGGGGGAGAAAACACTAGATCTGGAGACAATAAATGACCAGTTTAAACTATTCTATTCTAATCTCTACACCTCAGAGCCAACTGATGAAAACAGTCTTACCACATTTTTTGAAAATTTACCTATATCTCAAATATCCTCCAGGCATTAGAAAAAGATTGATAGAGAAATAACAACAAATGAAATAAAACAAGCAATTAAATCTATGCAGAACAACAGGGCAGGACCTGGCCAGTTCCCCCATTAAACTATATAAAACTTTTATCGATAAATTGGCTCCAATTCTCAAGTGAGTATATCAAGAGGCATTTAGTTTAGAGAAACTACCCACTGACCATGAGTCAGGCTACAATAGCAATTAACATAAGGAGGGTAAGGACCGCCTACAATGCAGCTCCTATAGACCAGTAAGTCTATTAAATAAGCATTCTAAGATCTGACAAAAATTCGCTAATAGAATAGGTACTATATTACAGTTATACATTCTGATCAAACTGTTTTTACCCGGCAGAAAATCATTCTACAACATGCGACGCCTGCTCAACATTCTATATACACCAAACAGACACAAAAATCTGAAACATAGTCTCGTAGATGCAGAGAAGGCCTTGATCGTATCGAATAGGTTACCTATTCACGGCCTAGAAAGTTCAAATTTGGTCCCTCATTTCAAAAAATGGATTAAAATAATATATCTCTCTCCAATTGCGGCGAATGCCTTTGAAATATTTACTATCAGATTTTTTCAAATTGGGAAGAGGTTGCAGACAGGGCTGTAGTCTGTCTCCTTATCTTTTTAACTTAGCGATTGAACCATTGGCCATAGCTCTCAGAGGAACAGCAGATTGCGGAGAATTTCCAGAGGTAGTATTATACACAAAGTGTCACTCTATGCGGATGATTTGTTGTTATATATCCTAATCCATCTATAATAATACCTAGGCTTCTCAAGGTACTAGATCAATTTAATTCACATTTCTGGATATAAATTGAATTACACCAAAAGCATTATTTCCCATAAATAATATTGAAAGTGATTTTCCGCTTTCCTTCAAAGTAGAAAAGATACATTTAAATGTAGGAATAAACATCGCCCGCACAATGGGGGAACTACGAACTCGAAACTTTGAATCTTTGTTAGAACAAACGTCACAAGACTTAAAAAAATGGTCAACGTTACCAACCTCACTTGCAGGCAGGATAAATATTATTAAAATGTCCGTTTTACCAAAATTCTTAAATACTCACGTAGTTCCTATTTTCATAACTAAATCCATCTTCAAGAAGCCTAGATCAAATGGTAGCAGCATTTATTTGGAATAAGTCAAATCCTAGAATGAAAAAGACCTACTTGGAGTACCATAGGGCGCAGGAGGGCTGAGACTCCCAAATTACCTTCTCTATTACTGGGCAGCAAACATTACCAAATTATTGCATTGGAAACATCTATATGAGACTAATAAGAAGTTTGGGCACAATGGAGACGATGTCCAATCCAATACCACTGCTAACTATTCATCATCTCCAAAATGCAAGCCACAACAAAACATGAACCCAGATTGTGGAGCTTCTATCCAGATATAGTTCAGTTTAGGAAACATTTGCATACGACAAGCCCAGCAGATTTTCCCCATCTCCTCTAATCATTCTTCACTTTGTCTGTCACAGATAATGCAGCACTAAAGCTGGCATGTCAAAGGTCTAAAATTCTTCTATCAACTTTTTTTGGACAATGGTTTCTGTTTGATAGTCTAATCAGGGGATTACAACATATCACGCCTCACACATGTTCAGATATTTACAATCGTAGTTTGCAAGCCCTGTACTCTTCATTTCCCTATTTACCACCTAAAAATGAAGTGGACACCCTTTTAATTAGATCCTTTCGGCAAGAAAGAATTTCAAACATTTACAATCTTTTGCTGGATATGAAACCTATTAAATGGATAAAACCAAAAACCAGTTGGGAAAAAGATATTGGAGTCAATATTTCGGAAGAAGAGTAAATCCTGTCTGACTCGTATACACAGTTCGTCCTCTGCATTCGTCATGGTCTAATTCCTTCAAAATACTTCACCGTCTCCATTATACAGGAGAGAGGCTAGCAGATTTTTCAGGTTCGATCCTGCCTGCCGAGATGCAAACACGTACCAGCTACTGAAGGCCACATGATCTGGTCCTGCCCCAACCTACACAATTACTGGGGACATATATTTCAGGTCCTGTCCCATATCTATGGAAAAGAACTGACACCTGACTTTTGGTATTTTGGAATTATGACACCTCAACATAAAGCAAACAAATCTCAGGAAAATGCCATTGCATTTGCAACTCTACTCGCACGTAGACTAATTTTATTCCACTTGAAATCTGACAAAGCTCCGTTGGTTTCCCAATGGTTAAAAGAGTTACTTTCCAGGGTAAAATCAACACAACAAAAATATTCGGTGACGTGGTGCCCCCTTATTGAATAGCTTATTTACTTTTGATGTTTGAGGACTTACATGTGGGAAATTGAGACTGTTATCAATCATCTCTCATTTGTTTTTCTTAGTGTTCCTTCATCTGTTTTTAGAGCCTAGGGTGGGTTGGGTGGGAGAATATTTTTATTTTATCTTTTTGTTTGTTTTTGTTTTGTTCTTGTCTGTTCTTGCTTATTTCCTAGTTATGTTCTACTTTCTACCTGTTACCTCTTTATGTACTCTTAGCAAATTTTGCTTTTGTTTTTGGCCTATATCTATAAATATGAGCCCAACAATACTGTAACAGGATACTGTGAATGAAAAAGCTGACAAATAAAGTTTGAAAAAAAAACATGAACACAGAACAAATATGCAACATTTGTTAAATGAGAAGTTTGAACATCAGTATGAACCTCTGATAAACTAGCAAACAGCTCTGCCTTCAATCCAGCTGTTCCACTGATTTTATATTTTTACTTCATCTATATATACCTGTTCTCTTTTTTATCATATGAAAAAAGACCTAAAACTCAGTTTAAAATGGAAAAACGTGAAAATGGACTCCCTTTATTGTTAGTTCTTCTGGATCTTTTCTGACCTTCATTTTCATCTTTCAGCTGCTTCATTTCATCCAGTAAACGACTGTTGTTGGCTGAGAAAGTTGACATCAATTCTGAAAAAAAATCCTATTTTGTATGTCGTATGAAAAACTGAAAACTCAACTAAACTAATTATAGAAACAAGTAGGGAATAAATTTTGCTTCTCCTACTGGGTCAGTTTAGTTTAGAACTGTTATGATGGATTTATAAAACCATGATCACTGGTCTTTTCTCTGTTTCCCTGTTTGAAACAGTCCATGAGGTTAATCTCAAAGAAGTTTAAATAAAAGAGGAACAAACAAAAGAAAAACCAAAAGATATTTTTAGAAATAGTTTGTTCAACATTTTTGACTAAACATTTAGAAATATTTTACCTGAAAGTTCAGTCAGCAGTTTGTTGTTTTCCAAAGACAGAAATACATCTGTAACAGAATCACTTTGATATGAATCAAGTGAAGTTATTTCATGATTTCTGTAACACATTGTTGTCATGGTAACAATAATTACTGTTAGTGTTTTCTTCTTCTGTATCAAAAAGAAAGCTGACTTGACAAATACATATATATATATATATATATATATATATATATATATATATATATATATATATATATATAATTTCAAAACCACAAAGGTACAATTACCAAGTCACTGAATAATGGAGTGTCCAGAAATAAAATGTTCCAATTCTTGCAGCGAGTCATGAGTCCAACCAGAATCAGAAACGAAAACTCCCAGAAAACTTGAAAACTCTGAAATAGTTTCTTCTCTCAGCTTGAAGATTCTTCTGCTTCTGATTTCCTAAAAAGCAGATTTAGTTTATTTCCAGAATTCTATTCAAACCGTTGTCATGCATGCTACAATTTCTTCCTGACTGAACAGTATTGCAGCAATGTCTCTTTCTAGAAGGACAAAAAGTGAAGTTCTTTATTTGAACATGATGATTATTTAAATCTACATTCCAAATGTCATTGTTTCACTAAATAGCACAAATATCAGAGAAATAAAAGTGATTTGGTCCAAATGATTTGAGGTTGGTATGAAATAATATTGTAGTATTTAGTCTGAAGTTTTCTGCTCCTGGTTGTTATAATCCATGATCAGAGTGCTGCTCTTCATCATCTAACATCTCACCTCACTTTGTTCTCTTCCATCTGGATGAAGATTTCTGCTAAATTTCCCTCTCCAATCTGCTGCAGCTTCAGTTTGTGTGGACATCTTTAGAGATCAAACTAACTGAGCAGACTTCACTGTTTCCTGATGAAAGCAGTCAGCTCTGAACTGCAAACATTCAGGAAGTAGTAGCAGAACAAGCTTCCACTCATGTCATTCACTCTTTCATGCACTGATGCTTGCAGGGCTCCCATTCAATTCAATGACCACAACCACCGGAAGAACTTCAACACAAGATTCAGTTACTATCCAACTCTGTTGAGACACATGAATATATTTTATTTATTTTATTATCTTCTTTTCTGACTCTCATAGGTTCCTGTTGTTCTCACCCAAAGCCAAAAATAAAGTGTTTGCATCTGTCAAATTGCTAAGTTAGTGACATTCAAATAACAGAAGTGACATTCAGTTTTAGTGCAACATTATAAAAGAACAGAAGAACATCTGCAACCTGCACGACTAAGTAAATTAAACCATACAAATAAATAATGCTAGCACTGGTCTGGGTGTCTGACTGGATTGCCTGGTGGGTGGAGTCCCTACATCTGCTATGCCGGTGGGGTGGGGGGTTAGTTCGGGGACAGCCTGACTCTCTCCCTCTTTTTACATCTTTTTCCTTTTTGACTAACATGTACACCAGACAGTAATGATGATAATCCTCCAGCAACGTGTTGTTAATGATTGTACTTCACCCGTCTGTCTTGGTGAAGAACCACCAGAAGACTTCGCATGTGTCCAGCCTGCAGGAGATGAAGGCTGAAATCAGCTTCAAGATCTATCTGGATTTCAGATCCAGTCTCACTACTTTAATCTGCTGAAAGGCCGGTTTAGTTGGGGTTTGGATCTCCCTTTAGACTCAGGTCTGAGTCTTTTTGTTCTCATCTTGGTTGAGCAATACTGCCCACTAGTGAGCAGCGTTTAGAACTACATGCTGGATCCTCTTCAGTCTTGGTTGAACTTCTGAGAGCATCTTAGAAATGAAAGGAGTCAAATTTCTTGACATCATCCACTTCTTCAGACATGGACGGTCTGACGATACAGCATGAAAACAGCTGTTTGACTGTTTTCTATTGTTTTAGTCACAAAGCATTGATGCTTTCAATTCTATTCAAGTCTCAAGTGTCTGGGAACTAGAAAGGAAAGGAAACATGAGAAAAAAATCAAATATAAATAACTCCACTAATCATTTTAGTTTTACTTTTTGATTTTATTTTTATTTATTTATTAGATTTGGATTCAGCTGCTATAAATCTACTTTCATGAAAACTTAGATTAACAGCAAGATGTTCCGTTATCTATCCCTTGTGCTATCCTAGGCACTTTAACGTTGGGAGTTGGGTCATCTAGACCCACTACACAGTGCGCTGAACCTTTTGTCTTCAATGATTTGTGATCTTCACTGGTGTCCATGGATTACATGAAATCTTTCCACCTTTATCCACCTTTGTAATGGTAGGGAGAACACGTCAATGGAAGGGGGGGTCATAGGATAGCATAAGGGTTAAAGGGTCTGATCAATTTGTGTTTCAATCCTATAATTTCACGTTTCAACCATTTTATGACGTATCAACAATTTTTACTCCTAAATTGTTTGTTAAATTATAAAAATCAGTATTATAAGTTCTTCTTCTGGTTTCTCTGTTTTAAAATTTTCATGCAGTTTGTTAATTTATTCAATAAATAAAATCAGCAAAAATTCTCTTCCTGTCTTTTACTATCAGGTTGTGAGGATTATTCTCCTGAATTTTCTATTTCTTGATTTGGATCATGTTCTGTCTTGAGTCGTCTCCTGTCGTCACACCAGGTTCATGTTGATGATCATCCACAGCTGTTTTCATTCATCTTCATGATACCCCATATATATATATATATATATATATATAAAACAATACAATTTTAAATAGTTTTTATTCCTGAACAGTTGTTTATGTTTTGGTGTAGACTTCATTAGTTATTTCTGTATTTTGAAATAAAAAAAAAAAATTGTAATGTTTTTTTTTACAGTGTACATGTTGCAGACCGCATGTTTTACTGCGCTGTATTTTATTTAATATTTAATATTTATTTCTTTGTATTTAACAAAATCTCATTTTTGATTTTCATAATAATTTTAGTAATATTTTTAATTATTTAATATAAATGTCATTTGTGATGTCCTTTATTGATGTTATATTATATAGATTATTTCTGAATGTCGTGTTGCTGCCACAGATAAATAATTTCCCCATTGTGGGATTAATAAAGTCTATCTATCTATCTATCTATCTATTGAGTGTCTGGTTTTGGGTCATCCCTGCTTCTTCAAGTTTTTCTTGCGCCTTTGGTTCTGTTGAGTCTAAGTTTCTTGGAGTTTCAGCTCTCATTTCTCTGCTCAGCTGTTGGAAAGGACAAGTAAAAAAAACAAGAAACTGGTACAAATGAAAACTGCTTTGAGTTTACTAAACTTAGTTTTTTGTTGTTTTGTGACCAGCAGCATCCTCACAACCACTACTGGTTATATGGTGAAGGTGGATTGATCTTTGGTAGTTTGCAAGATGATATTTATGGCAGCGTGGTAAAACTTTGCTCTATAAGTCACCACGGAGTGGGGATAGAAAGCTTTTAAACATCCATTTTACTGGATATCTATAGCTATCAGTCTCACACATATAAATAAAATATTAGAATGATTCTGGATCATAAACAGACATATTTTGCACTTTTTTTAACTTGTCCTGTCAACAGCTGGGCAGGCAGATGAAGCTGATGGCCTCTTGTGTTGGACATATTTTACTTTAACAAGAGGGTAATTAATCTTCAGAACCAAACCAAAGGTATGTCTGAATAAACCTTTGTAATTTAGGCCAAACTTTATTAATTACAGTATGTTTGAAAATCTTTGGTGTTGGACGAGACGGAAAGGAATGAAGGGAAGAAGAGAGGGATGTTAGAGGGGTAAGAGAGAGATTGATAATAGGAGGTAAGACCATGAAGCAGCATAAAGCAACAGTTTACTGGTTTGTTTATCATTACAGTAAGGTTCAAATGTAGTACAAAGGGACACGCACTCAAATGTTATCAATACTAAGTAGTACACAAGTGTCACATGTGACATGCATCAAGCTAGATAGATTGGTTCTGCTGTTGCACTAAGCGCTGGTGATGAATCTTTGGTCATTGATCAGCGCAGCTAGTAGTATAAATGGCTAACACCTGTGCTCAGGTGAGTGTTTATGTTTTTTTAAAATGGGCGGTGGAGCGTGAAAGAAGGAGGGAGAGTGCCCAGCCATCCCCACACCCAGACCCCTGCACATCAGCAGCGGCAGCGAGACCAACACCCTGCACGGCAGCAGGCAGGGAACTAGCCGCCCCCGGGCGACCTAGCCCATCACCCAGGCCAGGGCCAGCAGGACGCGCCAAGGCCCCAGAGCCAGAGAAACGGGGAGGCACGGAGGGAAAGGAGCGCTGCCCATGCTCAGGAGGGCAGCCCCCGCCCGGCAGAGAGGCTAATGCAGGGCCCACCCGACAAGGGCACCCACAGCCCTGGGCAGAGCAGCCCCACCACCCCCAGGTTCGGGCATCCCCGCCCAGCCCGGAGTGCGAGCCAGGACCCCCCCAAGGAGACCCGCCCACACTCCCGGGAGCCACCCGCAGCCCACGGTTGAACCGAGGAAGAAACAAGGCGAGGCCAGCCGCCCCCTTGGGAGGAGCGCCCCGAGGAGAAAAGGGGCCACCAGGGGTGATGTTAACTTAGTCGACCAGGCTCGTACAGTTGGAAGACTTGGCGAGGCCCAGCACCCAGGAACGGACAGAACCCACCCCAGGGACACGGACACCCCGCTCAGGTGTAATGTGAACCCCGTCATATTTGCACTACATAGATAACATGACACATTGAAATTATGAAGTTTGTCTAAAAGTTTCTAAATTGTTTTCTAAAGGAAGGGGAGAAGATGTGAACTTTGATAATCCAACCTCATCTAATGTTGATCATTTGTTTCTCCTCCTATTTTTATTTGTCATTGTATGTTGTACAACGAAATTACAGTAGAATTTTGGGTGGAATAAAAAGGTCATAAAAATAAAAAATAAAACTGGGAAATAAGACAATTTAAAACACCAGTAGTTTACACCTTCTCCAGCAATGTCACGCTTCCTTAATAAATTAACCTTATTTAGTAGCGTTTAAGGCCGCGATGGCTCTTGGATAAAAACTATTACACCAAACTGTTTGCCCTTGTTTAATTTTCCTGTATCTTCTCTCCCGAAGGCAACAGTTCAAACAGAGAATGTTAGGTGTGATGGATTGTGCAGAATGTTCCAAGCCTTTTTGAAGCAACGGAGACGGCTTCCAGGGATGGGAGAGGTCAGCCAAGGAACCTCTGGGCTCTCGTGGTGACTCTCTGGAGAGCTACCGAAGCCGCAGCTGTGCAACTCGCAAACCAGGCACAGATACTGTATGTTAAAATACTATCTATGGGGCAGCGGTAGAAGGACACTAGCATTTTCTTACTTAGGTTATTTTTCTTTAGAAGACTGAGAAAGTACAGTCTCTGTTGGGCCTTCTTCACCAGAGCAGTGGTGTTTGCGCCCCAGGTCAGGTCCTGCTCAATGGTGACGCCCAGGAGCTTGAAAGCAGCCACCCTCTCTACACAATCTCCACCAATAAACAGTGGCTGAATGTCTGTTTTGTTCCTCCTGTAGTCCACCACCAGTTCCTTGGTCTTTGTTGTGTTGAAGATCAGATTGTTTTTTCCACACCAGACACAAAGCCGCTACACTTCGTCCCGGTAAGCTGACTCATCATTTCCAGAGATAAGCCACACCACTGTGGTGTCATCAACAAACTTAATGATGGTATTGGGGTGGGTGGAGAGTGGTTTATGCTGCAGATGGTGTAGGCAGGGGCTCAGTACAGCCTGTGGGGAGCCGGTGCTGAGGGTGAGCTGTCGACGTGTGGGACCCTACTCTAACCCTCTGGGGGCGGGCTGTCAAGAAGTCCAAAATCCAGAGGCATGTGGAGGCGGGGAGTCCGAGGGCCTCTAGTTTGGAAACAAGTTTTTCTAGAAGGATGGCGTTAAAGGCAGAACTGAACTCCACAAACAGCAGCCTCACGTAGCTCCCCGGTTGCTCCAGATGGGACAAAGCAGTGTGGAGAGTGGTGGTGATGGCATCTTCTGTGGACCTGTTGCCCTGTATGCAAACTGGTAGCTGTCTAGTGTTGATGAAGCGGCATTTGGTAATGGCATTGCCCACATACCAGCATTTTGGTCTGTAATTGGTCAGATTTTGGATCCTTGCCACCTGCACGTGTGTTGTTTGTACTGAGGTTGTCCTCAATCCTCTGTTTGTAGTCAGTTTGGTCTGTCGATGCCTCTCTTTGGGTTGGCTCTGGCAGAGGCCTGGCACAGGTTCCTGTCACCCAGACCTGAGAGTTGTGTTCCTCTCCGCCCAGCAGTTGTGGACCTCTCTGAGTCTCATCCAGGGTTTTAGTTTTGGTTTTGGTACACTCGGATGCACTTGTCCACAGTAACAGTGTCTGTGCAGTGGTTGATATAGCACAGGACTGCTGCTGTGTGCTCCTCCAGGTCTGGGTGGTCAAAAGTCTCACAGTTCTCTCAGCAGTCTCCTGCAGCTGGTGGGGCACCTTAGACCCAGAAGTTTTAATAGTCCTTTTTTTAGTGGCTCCCTTTTCCTGAGGGGTATATGCTGGGGCTAGGAGTGAGAGACATGTGGTATGACTGGCCCAGGTGTGGGAGCTGTATAGCTCTGTAGCCAAGTTTTATGTTGGAGTAAACCTTATCTAATGTCTTATCTACTCTGGTGGCACATTTCACATGCTGATAGAACATAGGTACCATAGATTTTAATTCAGCATGGTTAAAATCCCCGGCAATAATGTGCACAGCCTCAGGATACTTGTCTTGAATGCTGCTAATCCTGCTAAGCAGGAGTCCCAGTGCCGAGTTAGCATTAGCATCTGGTGGTGGTATATACACGGCAGTTGCCATGACCTGATGGCGAACTCGCTTGGAAGATAGACAGGTCTGCATCTGAGCGGTCATATCCGCCTTATCCGGTGAGCACTGACTGGCAGCAGTCTTGGAGTCGGTGCACCAGTTATTGTTCACATATATGCACAGTCCCCCTCCTTTGCTATTACCAGAGTCGCCGCTCCTGTCGTGGCGATGTGCCGTGCGGCCTGCAAGCTCGATAGCCCCATCCGGTGTGGATTGAATGAAGCCAGGTCTCAGTGAAAATCAAAACACAAGAGTCCTTGACAATCTGTTTGTTGCCACCTGAAGCTTTAGTTCGTCCATTTTGTTTCCAAAAAGTAAATTAAAGAATAATGCTGGGAGCGGTGGCCTTTAGCTCTTCGCCTTCACCCAATACACAGCCCAGCACCCCCTTTTGCCTTCTGTCTGTCACCTCCGCCTCCTCCCTGTGGGGATGGTAGTCGACGGGGTCCTGGTGATATCCTTCGGGATGTTATGAGAGTGAAAAAAGTCAGCTGCTTGTTCCCTTTGTAGTCCTAACTTTAGGAGCTCATGCCGGCTGTAGATGTTTGCCCAGCAGGATGTAGTCCAAACAGTAATACCTCACAGAAAAATCACCATAAAAGCACCGAAAGAGGCTGAGCATTTCGTGCTGTGCACCACAACCATCACTGACCTCACTGACCTCACTGACCTGTCCTCAGTGCAAAGTCTCAGCAGCTTTCAGAATGACAGAGAAGTTTCCGAAAGTACCAGAAAAAGTACGGCTTTTCCTCCTTTAAAGCAGCACAGCAAACACACAAATGAGACCAGGCTGGTTTCCACCTTCCTGCTTGGTGCTGTTACAACACTGCAGACACAAAAATGACTAAACGACACATTTCTGCATCAAACATTAGTTAAAGCTGACCTCATCGCTTGGAAACATTCAGATAAATGATGCATTTCTAATAACAACTACCAGCATCAGGCTGTCAGTAGACCCAAATACATAAGAAAAGAATAAAATAGGAAAAAAAAAGATTTTATGTCTGTTTAGAAAAAAAAGAATATTTGAGTGCGAAAAGGAAACTGCAATGCTTTACATCAATCTAAATGTTGGAATTGTTCTTTTGACTTAAAACCTTCTGCAGAATTCATGCAAAAATGGACTTTAACTTTGATTGAATTGCATACTACCTCTAATATGTTTGGATTAAGTTGGCTAAGAAATAAGCAGTTGGTTCAAAAGAAAATCAGTAATTCAGTACATTTTTCAAAAATAAAACAGACCAAAATCAGAACCAGGAATATATTCAGACAAAAGATACTTTTCCATCATACCTCTTTATTACTCATCGTCATGAAAAATACAGAAAAAGGTTCAAATATTGACTTCCCTTTCTAGACAACTTTTCAGTTGACTTTGTGGAAGCTGTTTGTTATTTGCTACAGACCAAACCTGAGTCTGCTGCTCTAAGTTAGCTCGTTTTCATGTCATTTATTACAGTTTCCTGTTTATCTGAGTCATTTTTAACTGATATTTAAATGTGATGAAGTTGTTGACAGATGACACCTTCATTTCTCTGAACAATTCACCAGAAACTAAAATACAACCTTCCTTTAAGCACTATTTTGTAGAAGTCAACAAAAAGAAATAAAAAAGATAAAACATGTTTGTAGTTACATTACTAAAAGTTTAAATCAATGCACAGCTAAGGAACAGAAATATTCATAATGTTATATGTATTTCTCACAGATCCAGTTTTTGTTGAAGCCTCTGTTCAGTTGTGTCCATTTCCCGTCAGCACTTAAGGTCACTGCATAGTAGTGTGTACGGATCTTCTGAAAACATCTCATCCCAGAACCTGTGATAAAACATTCTGTTTACCTCTGGTCTAAATTCAGTTCATAAACTGGTCTGAATTATGATGTTACAAACATTTTCTGTATTTTTTTAAGGATTTCACACATTTACAATCAGGCTCAGTCATAAAGAATGAATTTGGCGCGTTGTAAGAAGCAAGTCTTCGTTTCTGTCAGTGATCCATCCACCCATTTCCATTCAGATTTCTGTTTCTGGACTGACCATTCAGCAAACAGACCGATCCAGGATTCTGCATTCTGATTCAATGCAGAAACAAACTCCTAGTAAACAAAAGAAAATGTTCTTTCTTAATCTTGGTTTCCTTTCACACTAAATGTCCAGTAAAACAATGTGTGGTCTTTAGGATCCATCTATTTCTGGACAATTGTCTAAAAGAAGCTCGAGAGAAATTCATCTGAGAACAAAATCTGACTTTCTTTGATGCAGATTTCTGTTCATTAGTTTTGCTTCTTGTTTTGTCTCCAGGGCCAACAGTCATTTCTACTGAATCCCAGTTTAGCTATTTGGAATTGAAGACATTAGAAGTGGGAAAAAGAGTTTCTGTGTTCCATCTGGCGTTTCTTTGAAATGTTGCTGAAGAAAGACAAACATGAAATCTGAGTTGTTGAGAGAAATTTCAGCTGGAATCCATCAGCATCCAGACAACAGCAGCACACATACGAATTGGAGAATCCAAGACACAAGAGCTGGAAGGAACTAGTGTGAACACACCCACCTGTTCCTCTTTGCTGTTTACCACCACCAGATAAGATCCATTTTTCACGACTGAAAAGTCAAACTTTCATTCCAAGTTTTCTTCTCAGTAGATTTATAGTAGCAGCTGCATCCAAATCTCTTCCATCCTTCAGGACACCATTTACCTTCAAAGACTGATATACAAAAGTAATGCAGGGTTTACTTCTTTTCTTAATGAAGACTTTTGAGAGGCTACTACTCCGGAGACTCAAACCTCAGGTGGAGGGGGCGCTGGTTGCCTATCAAGGACAGTATGGGAGTGGAGGATTTTGATCCTGTATATGGTCCATAGGAGTGCTCTAATTTCTGGGGAAGGGCTGGTGGCTATGTGAGGATGTTTTCTAGAGCTTAACAAGTGCCTTTGATACAGTCAGCCTCCCAGCTGCTGAAGAGGCTTCGAGAGGATGGGAGTTGATCCAGTTTTTTGTTCGCTGGATCCACAACTATCTGACTCTTAGGTCGCATTTTGTCCGACTATGGAGACTGTGTATCTGGGACATTGATGAGCAACACGGAGCACCACAGGAACACTCTACACTACTGACTTTAATTATGCTTGTCATGTTCAAGGTATTCGGATGGCCTGCTATTGTGGCGTGTGTAAAGGGGAGGAGATGAGAGTGAGTACAGGGCTCCATCCTGGAATTCACCTCCTGGAGCAGGACAATGGTGCAGTGCTGAACTTTGTATAAAGGCCAAGGAGATGATCATTGACTTTGTAGGAAGCCCTTCCACCAACCGGTGATGTGATGGAGGAATCGAGGTGGTTGACTCCTAAAGTACTTGGGTGTGCACCTTGACCACAAACTGGACTGGTCGGTGCAGGCTCATGCTCTGTTGGACTGGTCGGAGCAGGCTCATGCTCTTTATAAGAAAGGGCAGAGTAGGCTGTTCTTCCTGATAAAGCTAAGGTCCTTTGATGTGTGTACCGACATGTTGCTCCTCTGCTATCAGTCGGTTGTGGCAACTGCTGTCTCCTATGGGGTTGTATGCTGGGGTGTAGTGTGAAATACAAGGGATTTGTCGATTGGACAAACTGATTAGAAATGTGTGCATCTGTGATGGGAGGAGGGTGAACTCTGTGGGATCTGTGCTGCAGAGAAGAGGATGAAACCTTAACACAAAGCATCCTGGACAATCCTGGAGCATCAATACACCTGCTCGATGTCTTGACAGAGGGCACAGAATGTCGGCTCCCTTTGCTGCGCTGCAGGACAGAGCGCTTTCAGAACTCATTTGTCCATTCAGCTATGGCTGTTTAATGAACCTGCCTGAGTATGACTTGATATTGTTTGTGAACTGTGTTTTACTGTTGTTTATTGTGTGGTTGTGTGTTTTCACCGGACACCTCAATTTCTCCTTGGGAAAAAATGAGTTTATATCTATCTATCTACCTGATTGGCAGGAAGGTATCAGGAAAGTCCTTTAAACAACTGCAGATTTGTATCCAGGCTTTTCTCAATGCATTCACCACATCTTGTCTGCTCAGTATTTCATGCTGAACTTAGCCGGATATCAACCTTCGTAGTCTGGATAGATTCCACCACATGCAAATCAGCTAGCACAACGGAGTCCATTCAGGAGAATCTATGCAGGGAAAAGGGTTCAAAACAAGAGTTGAAATGAAGGAAAAGGTGTTCAGTATTGTGGTGTTGATGGTTCTCTAAGATTCTCATCTTAGTTTGTTCTTTAGCTCCTTAACAGAATGAATCTGATCATGTGCAGTCGTGCTTTGACTTCAGAGAGAAAATGTAAAATAAATATTGAAAAGATAATGTTGTTTCTGATCAAATAAAAATGTAGATGATAAATGTGAAACCAGTATTATTTAGACAGAAATGTACCCAACACATGCTGGACTGGGCTCTGTGGGAAAAAAGACTATAAAACTGATTCAGTTAATACTATTAAGTTCCTTTACTTTGTTTACCAGTTGGTAAGTTAATTATTTTTCAGGTCATTGATGATGATTTTTAGCGACTAAAAGTAAATGGTCAAATGAAACTGCTGATCTAAATACTATGTGGTTTAAAAAGGTAGATGCTTGAGACTTTTATGTTGGTGCATCCTGAAGACATCAGTTCAACCACTGAGAAAACTGAATCTAGAACCTGCTGGAGATAAATAAGTCCAGTTGCTGACTCAACTTCTAGACGATGGATGAATGAGAACCTTCACCCACATATGCAGACAAAGAATCACAAAGAATAGTTCCATTTGGTGATGACCACTTTCTAGAACTGTTACTGTTGGAGCAGATATGGAGAAACAGATTTTCAAAGCATTAATGCAATTAATGCAAGAAAAGAGTCAAAAGTAAAGTTGGTTTAGGTGTTTTTAATGTTTCTTACCTTCAGAGTGTTTCTTTAGCTCCTTCAATTCTCTCTGCAGAGTGCTAATGTAGACCGCCATGTCTGGAAAATTGCAATATTTGGTTAAATAAATTGTACAAAGTTAATTAAATTCAGGATTTACTTGTGCTTTGAGTATAAACATCATAAATCCATTTAATTTGAAAAAAATAAAAAGTCTGAGCTGCTAGTTTGAAGTTTTTAACTAAACTATGATGTTGGTGTTGATTTCATACTTAGCAGGGGATAGAATGATGATCCAGCTGACAGGACAGTACACAGCACCAACAGACGCCATTGTTCACATCTGCAGAACCTTTTCTGGACTTTAGGACACGTCTCTGTTTGTGGAGCTATGAGAGAAAAATAAAGAGGGATCTTGTCTTCCAGAGAAGAATTCATTGGTCTTTTGATGGCATAGGCAAAAAAGCTGAATTTCTTTGAATGTGGCAGAACTGTTGAGCTTCAGCGATCGTTTGGGTCTGTGAGATCTGAAGGTTTTTCAGTTAAATTGTTATTTTAAATAAGGCTCCTGCTCAAAACGTTCAGCCTCTTGTTCCCATTGCTTCTTTTTCCATTCTTGAAGCTCTTGATGTCAAACTCCAGGCCTCTTGCTGGTTTCCAGAAATCCTCTCTCACCTTCTCCCTTCTGGTGGGCTGGATCCGGTGGAGGAGCTTTGTGGTGGGTTGGTTGTTGGCTCCGTTGGATATCGCCCCTCCAGGCCTGTGTCGACCCCTGACGAACCTTGTTCAAATCATGATGCTAAATCTGCATTCTTGCTGAACTGGTGCTGAGATTTGGATCCAGCATGTCTGGATGCAGAAGATTGAGTTCATTCTTACCTTGTTCTGGTGACTGAACCCTTCTGGTGTCCTCCACAGATTCATATGCATCGTTGTAGATTTCCACCTCACACTCCTTCCAGTCTGATGTGTCTTCTTGCTGCTTTCTGTTGTATCTGACCTTGGAAAATGGAAGCACTTTGGATTCAGATTTCTTCCAGAACTTTATTAAAATGCTGCAGCAGCTTGGGGTGGGAGGGATGAGGGCTAAGTGGAACTTCCACAGGGAAACAATAAGTTTACTTAATACCTGCATCAGCATTGAGCACCTGAGATGTTAATATTGTAGGTAACAATCTGTCAGACTTACCGATCGATTTCCATCCAGAAGCTCTAAACTTTGGGGCAATTCCAAAATGTTTGGGTGAACGTCATTGAAAGTATAGGAGAATTGAACTGAGTGACCAAAAAAAAAATGATTTCCCATAGACTTCTATTGAGAAATCAACAGCTCTTACATAGACCTTCTATTTTCCATTTTTAACACATTATTGCTAATCCTAATTTTAACTGACTAATCAGATGCCTTTAGTTAATAGACAGTTAACCGCCATTGTGAAGAATAGTTAGAAACTGCCTTTAACTTTTATTACACTAATGATTTAAACTTAATTCACTGAGCATGTATTGTCATCTCAAAATTGTATTACATTTGAAGAAAGCACAGCCAAACTATTGTTCTTACAGTTTCTTCTCATACTCCCTCTTTTCTGTGCATGTGTGATCTGCTGAACAGGCCTCAGACTTATCTTCACTTTAGCCTTGGAGCTTCTCTCCAGCAGTAACCTGTGGGCGTGATTTTCACACGAGGTCCATCGGACGATCTTCTGAATATGCAAATGCAGGGTGTTTATACCAAGCCCATCCCTGAGCTCGTTGGTTCGGACTTTGAATGCACCATGTTCATCTGTCTGTCCCCTTCGTGTTTGTACGAAGTAAAACCTCCACAAAAGATAAGTTTTGTCTCTGAGTCATTATTCATTATTTTTGTGTGCAAGAAACTGACGGGGTTACGAACTAATATAATACAGTCCTTTCTAGAGAATCCAGTTTCTTCACAGCCATAGAAATGTTGACTCAGAAGGACCAATCACTGGGGAAAAAATGGCAACTGAATTGAAAAGAAAGCCATTTTCTATGGATGACATTTTAAAATTCTGGCTCATTCACATTCACTCTTTTCCCATACCAGCTTGAGGTAAATAGGGGCCTTATCAGATATATTGAGAAGCAGTGAATAAGAAGTTGAGGCCCTATAGACTTTGCCAAAGACTGAGTGAAGATTGAGTAAAGAATAAGTGAACAAGGCTATAACCTCGGGAGAGAAGGTTGGTACACCAAACGAATGAGACAGCACGTCACTGCTGTTAGTATCTCTAACATTGATTCCGAGGTAGTTGGTACTGGACAATGAAATCATTACAAAGATTTAGGGGCCCCTCCCAACCAACACACACAAGGGGATTTGTCAATGGGCTTTATTGATAGGAAAAACATTTGATGTTAACATTTTATAATACAAGCAAACCAATCATGTTATCGATTCAAACATGAGCAGTTTTTGGGTCCAAAATTAGTCCCTAAATAATTCTTAAATGCCTGAGCTGAGCTCCTCCCTCTGTGAGTGTTTTTGTTTCTGTTTGCTTGTTTGTGTTTGTGTGTGTGCTTGTGTTTCTTTTTCTCTGTATTTACAAGATAGACCTTCCGTTCTACCAACATTCTTCAGAGTAAACTATCAGTCAAGGGAAGTGAGAAACTTTCTGTAAATACAATTATTCATCTAACAGGAGTAGGTTTCTGTCTTCATCTTGGAGGCACTTTCAGACTCAATCAAGTCAGCTTTGGTGATAGTCTACTTCTTGAAGCATCGCACATCGTTTATTACTTTCATACTACAAAAATCTTTGTTGTTCTCTATATGATAAGTAGTCGGCTATGAAAGAAGCCCAAAGCCTACTGCATTCGTCGCTGTTAGGCTAATGAAAGTATGGGGAATACACATCGCCACAATGATCATCTGCTGTGATTGGGATGTGACTACGTTACACAAGTAGTCACAAAGTCCAGTAAAGTATCAACTTCCGTGGTAATATAACCCAAAATGTGATGTCCACACATGAGGACGCTGTGTCTTAACCCTTGTGCTATCCTAGGCACTTTAACATTGGGAATGGGGTTATCTAGACCTGACAAGACAGTGCGAGTGCGCTGAACCTTTTTCCTTCAATGATTTTTTATCTTCACTGGTGTCCATGGATTATATGAAATCCTCTTCACCTTTATCCACCTTTGTCATGGTAGGGAAAACACGTCAATGTAAGGGTGGGGTCATCTAAGATAGCACAAGGGTTAAGAGGCATCATCTCATCCTTTTTTATGAGCGTAGCAGAACAATATTTGAGCTTCATAGAAACATGCTGATATTCATTGAAGCTTTGACTGGAATCACAAAGAATAACAACATTGGGATTTTAGAATAATAGCACCTTCAACCTATGAAAACTGGAAAAGGAAGGAGTTTACAAGAAATGATTTAGATGAATTTCAGGAAGAAACAAATTAAATGTATGAATCTGAAAACATGTTAGTGATTGAACAGGCAGACAAGTACAGTTTCTCTGGTGAGAACACAACTTTTCCTCTGATCTCAACATAGAACCACGGATGAACAAGTCAAGAATCTAAACCCAAATCCAGGGTAAAGAGGTGCAGTGAATGTGGTGTGAAAGGTGTAGAGGTGGATCAGTGAGTCAGAGGATACTTTGAAGAACGACAGAGTTCCAGCAGGCCAGTCCACATACACTGCTACTCTGTGAGAGGAAGATGAAGAGGAGGAGGAAGAGGAGATGTATGTATCTGTGTTATTGTGGGAGACAGAGTAACCACGATCACGAGAGCAGATCAGACTCCAGGACTGACTGTTCCATCCAAACATACAGTCGTGGCTGTCTCCTTTTCTTCTGATTCCTCTGTAACTCACTGATATATAAACAAAATCTGTCCACTCGACCTCCCAGTAACAGCGACCAGTCAGACCATCTCTGCACAGCAGTTGATGGCACACGTCAAATCTGTCTGGATGATCAGGATATGACTGAAGCTCCTTCTCAAAGGTCACCTTCTTGTTGTTTTCAGACAGTTTGAGGTTTCTGTTCACTGTATTTGGGTCAAATGCTGGGTGACAGAAATCTATTAAAGAAAAAAACACAATCCAGATGCAGTTATTGATCCAACATCTGTTCATTGTTAGACATTTTGATGAGGACTCACAAATAAATGATTTGACAGTATAAAAATATTTGGATGTGAGCTTGTTAAAATCTATTGAAAAGCACACTTACACTTCCTCAGACCTGGAGTCAACCACTGAACTCCAACAGGCTCCGCCCTGAAAAGAGGAGAGGGGTCAGAGCAGAACAGCCTCTTTCAGCATGCAAATGTGGACATTAACATAGCTGTCCTCCTCAGATTATTCTTTAATGAGAAAGGAACAGTCCAACATCTGGACATTTAAAAGTAGCATTTTTAAAGTTCTGGTCTGACTTGTCACATTCCTGCAGTTTGAAGGCTCTTTTTTTATCTCTGCTGAAGCAGCAAAAAAAAGAAAGAAAAGATCTTGTCATCACTGAGGGAAACTTCAGGACCTTTGTCTTTGCCAGGACCTTTACTATGTCTAGTGAGTCAATAAAGGCCTGGAGTTTTTAAATCTGGTGGCCACAATAATTTACCTCTCAAGAGCCGATTGTTTCAGTTTAACATTTCTGCTCTGTATTATGAGCTGAAAAAGTCTGGGAATAAATCATCCTAATGTCTGCTTCAATGTAGTATTTTGGGGAAAAATAGAGAAGCTTAAGGAGAAGGACAGAAATGAAGTTTGAAAGGAAAAAAAAAAGACAGCTAAAACCAGAGAATCTTGATCGGATCACTGGTCGGGTTAAAATTCACACATGCACATGGGCACACTTTCGGTCGGAATGAATCATCTGGGCATGCGCATTAGTGTTAAAAAAACCCCGGATGAGGAAATAGGTCCTGTTCTGAACAAACGCTCAGAATGAACCATTTACATGAACAACGATCATATAAACAATCGGCATAACCACCTATCTCGATCGGAAAGAAATTTTGATCCGAACGAGTCTAATCGGGGCAGACTATTCCGAACGGCGTGTTTACATGACGCATTTTCTTTCCGATCAGGCGTTCATTCCGATTACTTTTGCCCATGTAAACGCAGCTATTGTTTTGCAAGTCACAAGTAGATCTCAAGTCTTTGTCCTCAAGTCCGAAGAAACAAGAAGGGTACTGAAAGTAGATCTCAGACAGAGAAGGGCTCTTTACCAAAACACTATGCCACAAAACAAACCAAAAAAAAAAAAGAACGAAATGCAGGTGCTTCACACAGTAGCAGTCGAGACTGAGCTCCAACAGAACAAAAAAAGAGCATTGTAAAATGCAGAGAACAATATCCCAATGATGGGGGATGGGGGGAAGACGGCACCCCTCTGAAGAAATGAAGTAGAGTAGGGCCCTGGCAGCAAAGCTGCCCCGTCTGTCGATACCCAATCTGTTTCAGCTCCCTGATCCCTGACGCGTATGTGCAAAATGGGTCTACTTCCACTAAAACATTATACAATGCTTAACGGTCAGAGTATTTCCTGAAATGTTATCCATAATAATTCCGTCTTAAAATGTTTACAATAATAAAAAGGTTTATTCTAATGTTCACAAAAAAACCCAAAAAGGTTCAAGGATCACGGCTGGGTCCACCTGATCCATACCGCGCATGTGCAACTGTTTCCTTCTTCTTCTGTTTTGTTCAGTGGCAGTTTACTCCCCAGTGTACAAGGATACTGCCACCTATTGACACTTCATGAATTCAGGTAACACAATTCAAGTACAGTGATCCCTTGATTATCGCGGGGGTTACGTTCCAAATAGAACCCGTGATAAGCAAAACCCGTGAAGTAGAAACCTTTATTTTTTTTACAATTATTATACAATGAAATACACTATTATACATTGAAAAGAAAGAACAAACCATTTAACAGGCTAAATCAATTGTTTTTTTAACAAATAAAAGTACTTTAGAAACGTTTTTTCAACAAATAACTTCTGTAGTGTGCTGTCAAATAATAATTTCAATCATCGATAAGAACAGAAGGCTTTAAATTGCGGAGATTAGCCCCGCCCACCGCGACCCGAGTGGATTAAACGGAGGAAAATTTAAAATGATTATGAAAAAAATAAAAAAGTACAGTGGGACAGAGATAGTGACTCCAGTCTTCTTTTTCACTGCTCTTCATACTGAGCCGCTGCATCCTCTGCAGCGTTTTTTCCTTTTGAAGCCCGCGGTGCAGCTGCAGGTGTGTTTGTTCGGGAGAGGAACATAGTGATAGGCAGTTGTTGTCGCTCTTTTTTCTTCTTTGCTAAAGATCCTTATACACCGACATGCCACCATCGATTATGTTGGAGAACTGTAATGAACGGCTCATCAAAGGGTCCCATTCTTGAGCTACTCGCTGAGTGACTTTTTAGCCAATCAGAATGCAGAACACAATGCACAATCCAAATCCGTGAAGTAGCGAAACCGTGAAAAGTAAACCGTGGTATAGCAAGGGATCACTGTAATGGTAAGTTTGACAGCAAAGCCTTCTGAAGCATTTCCTCTGTGCTAAATGCCATTAGTTCTCCTCATTTCCCGTTGCCAACATTTTCCGTAAAAAAATTAAAGCGATCAAACAGAGGGAAGAATGGCAGCAAGTCATATGGTTTGCATGAGATCACGTATCATTGAGATAATCAATGTCTGTAATGACAACAATAAATGAATGTAAGGGGGGAATTCCGAAAAGCAGGTTTTGTGAGTTACCACGGTCAGTTTGAGGCTAAGGAATTGGATAACCTCAGCTTTTGGTTCCAAAAAGGAAGGTATGTTTCAGGATATGTCAAGTTTGCCATAGCAACTCATGCTCTGAACATTACATGGTCTGGAGCAGATTTAGTTGAAGGTTAGTTTGTTTTCAGAGTGGTGAAGGAGCATGGCGAGTCCAATTGAAGAGGATTTAGTCTCATTTTCACCGAGGGCCACATCAGCATGGTGGCTGTCCTCAGAGGGCCAGATATAACTTATACATGTAACTAAATGTAATGAAAAATAAATGTAACTACTCCTTAATGTTAAATGGCTCATTATTTATTTACTATAACTTTTAAAGTGACAATTACAGTTGCATAGAAAACATGTTTTCTTGTTACTCTAACAAAAATCCTTGTAACCCTTGTGCTATCCTAGGCACTTTAACATTGGGAGTTGGGTCATCTAGACCCACTAGACAGTGCGCTGAACCTTTTTTCATTAATGATTTGTGATCTTCACTGGTGTCCATTGATTACATGAAATCTTTCCACCTTTATCCACCTTTGTCATGGTAGGGATAACACGTCAATGTAAAGGTGGGGTCATAGGATAGCACAAGGGTTAAATTTGATTCTGTCAGGTTAGGTTATATGGACACTGTTTAAGTCCTAATGTATAGTTGCTCAATCCGATATTTCAAGTCTGATTCCCCGTAGATATGAATAAATACACACCAATTTTTATTTTTTATTTTAAGAAATTAAAAACTTTTATGCTCTCGCGGGCCATATAAAATGACATAGCGGGCCACATTTGGCCCGCGGGCCTTGAGTTTGACACCTGGGATTTGGTGGATGAAGAAGCTCAGATGATACTTTTACCACCATGAGAGGGTGATAAGACCACGTATGGATGTTGTAGAGATACATTTTTTGACATTGATCTAACTTCATTATTTGCTTCAGTTAAGATAAATTATTTTTTGAGTTCAGTCAATTTAAAAATAACACATAGTTATCAGACATAGTTATTACACTTACATTCAAATTAGTTCAATTAAGTAGGTGTAACTGTGGTGCTGCTGTTAGATTGGTAGCGCAAGGAATTATGGGATACCATTCCCTTTGCCTGTCTGGACGGATTTGGGTTTAAGTGTGGGTTTTTGTCTAAATGTGTTTAGTTGTTTGTCTCATGTCTCCACCGCCCAATCTATCAGCACAGGATCTCCATAGGGAAGTGTACTTTCTCCTCTGCTCTTCTCCCTGTACACCAACTGCTGCACCTCCAGCCATGACTCTGTCAAATCGATCAAGTTTGCGGATGACACCACCCTCATCGTACTCATCTCTAACGATGATGAGTCTGCCTACAGGAGGGAGGTGGACCAGCTGGGGTCGTGGTGCAGCATCACCAACCTGGACCTGAACACCCAGAATCCAGTGGAGATGATCGCAGATTTCAGGAAAGTCACAGCCACCTTACCCCTTCTCATCCTGACAGACTCTCCCATCACCATAGTGAACTCTGTTTGTTTCCTCGGCACCACCATTACTCAAGACCTCAAGTGGAAGCTGTCCATCAGCTCCCTGCTCAAAAAGGCCCAGCAGAGGATGCACTTCTGTTGAAGAGAGCCAAGCTGCCGGCCCAGATGATGGTGCAGTTCTACACGACCATCATAGAATCCATCATCACCTCCTCCATCACTGTGGAGCCACAATCAGGGACATAAACAGACTGCAGCGTATTGTGCGCTCAGCTGAGAAGGTGATTGGCTGCAGTCTTCCATCCAAGACCTATAAGTCTCCAGAACCCTGGGGCATGCAGGTTGGACAGCAGCCGACCCTTCTCACCCTGGACATGAATTACTTTAACCACTCCCTTCGGGCAGAAGGCTAAGGTCCATCAGGACC
Organism: Oryzias sinensis; assembly: GCA_037389245.1. Taxonomy (NCBI): domain Eukaryota; kingdom Metazoa; phylum Chordata; class Actinopteri; order Beloniformes; family Adrianichthyidae; genus Oryzias; species Oryzias sinensis. The sequence goes on along the minus strand of CM074489.1, from coordinate 13,615,181 downwards.
AGAACCTCGAGACATAAGAACAGTTTCTTTCCCTCTGCAGACTCATGAACACCTTTTAACCTCCCCCACCTAAACTTATATGTCTAGTCACCAGTCCACTACCAGCTCTTTCTCCATCCTCAGTTTGCACTGTTTGCACTATTGTACATCTATTTACTGCTCTGACCTTTGTGTTATGTTGTTGTTTTTTTTGCTCACTGTTGTTTATTTTTGTTATTCATAATTGTTTTATGTCGCACATTAGCACCACAGCAAATTGCAATTCTGTGAAACTGCCCTGCTCACTGAAAATGGCAATAAATACTCCTTGAATCCTTCTTTAGCTGTTTTACTGTGTTTTGATGAATTATTTTATCCCGTTATGTTTAGCTCTTTCTGCACCATGAGTGAGAGGAAGGAAGAGGATGATGAGGTTATTTAGCAACCCCAGTGCTGCGTCATGTAGTAAGAACAAGGTGTAAGCACAGGTAAACGCTACCTGCATGGCGTTTCCGCCTGATGCACCTCCGACGGTGCCAGTAGGGCAGCTGCAGGGTCATCAGCCGGGAGCCACCCTTCATTAATGTTTCGCTCCATTAATTCCGGAACATCTCATGGTGGTGGAGCAACGGCAGAGACGTCTCCCTGCCGCCCCCCGCAGCCGCCCTTAGGACCCATCTTTTCCCCACGAACTGTCCTTCCTACTCAACCATAGCCAGAAACTGGCTTTTTCAGCCTCTTCTCCCAAGTCCTTGGATGCCTTCTTCAAATTCGACCCAGTCACTCCCATCTTCCTAAGGAGGAGCTGGGTGGATGTTCCAACAAACCCCTGCAGCCAACCTCCACCGGGCAGATGATGGTTGACCACCCAACATCTCGGCACTCAGCTACCAGCTCCGTGTATTTGTCCTTCTTCCTTTCATATGCAGCATCCATTGCAGCAAATGTCCAATAACTTCTTTAATGGTCCACTTTTATAAAAACATAAATGTTAAAAATCCAAATGTTTTGATAAGAATTTAAAAACTAAAATTGTATTAAAATATTAAAGAAATGTATTTCATACCATATACATTATTTTTACTTGGAAAAATATTAAATTTATTAAATGCACCTAGTAGAAACAAATGATGATTTCCTTTAATTTGTTTTACTAAAGAAGCAACAATACTTAAATAAAAGAGCAAACAAGTAAAGAGTGGCATCAGTAAAATATTTTCCTTTTCCTGTTTTTACAGTCACCCAATCATTCTGCTTCATTTGACCACTTTCTTAATAAAAATCTTCTTGAATCCTCGTTTAATATCTGCCTTTTGCCAGATAGTCATGGTTTTCCAGTCTAATAGTCATTTGAAGACAAACACACCCAGCAAAAAAACAAACGAAAAAAAAAAAAAAAACTTAATTAATCCTTCATTATTTATTGTTTTCTGATTTGACTGAAAGTCCAACAAGAGCACATTTTAATGATTTTACATCCACTATTTTTGCAGTCAGAGAAAACATGAAATAATTGACTCCTACTGAAATGTACTAAAACCACTGATGTTTTGCTCAAATATTAAGAACGATAAAAGAAATAATGAATACTAGTGGATAACAACTAACAAATAATTAAACACCATAGGACTTGTGGTTTAACTATTAAATAGAAAGGGAGGACATGAAATATAAATTTTCTAGCACGTAAAAAGAAAATATATAATAAAGGACTACATTATTAGCATACCCGTAAACTAAAGGTACAAACACCCCGACTTCACTCAGGATTACATAATCTGTCCTGCAGCAGATCTTGCAGCCTTGCGCTGAAATTAAACAGCATTGCTGCAGAAGGATGGGGGAGGACAAAAGACTTTTACATGATCAATCTTATGCCAGTTCAGGGATTTGGAGTCTTTTTTCGTGACAGCATTAAATAATGATGGGTATAAAGTTTATTTTATAAATTTTTCTTAAGTGTTAGGTTCAGGGCCCCTGGGGTGTTGGGGGCCCCAGGCGATTGTCTACCTTTGTATGATGGTAAATCTGCCCCTGCTTCTGACTGTTTATAAATCAATCAGATTCTATAATGATTCAGCCACAGACCTGAATGAAGGACATCAAGCATATATGTGCGGTAGTTTTTCTTCCTCAGTCACACACATGTGTCAGCAGCAAACTTCTCCATACCTGAGAGTCTCAAGTCTCTTGTGTGGATCCTCCAGTGCAGCAGAAAGCAGCATCAATCCTGCCTCTCCTGGATGATTGTAGCTCAGGTCCAGCTCTCTCAGATGGGAAGGGTTGGAGTTCAGAGCTGAAGCTAGAGAAGCACAGCCTTCCTCTGTGATCAGACAGCCTGACAAACTGCAGACACACAACGCACATGGCAAAGAGAGTGAGAGAACTGCAGGCTGAAGCTGCTCACTGGTTCTGTACAAAAGACTCAGATGATTATGTTTAATATACGTTCCTGTACCTATAAGTCTGTTTAGAGTTAGACGCATGCTCATTACAATAGTGATGACGTCATTGCGCTGCTGCACGGCACCTGTCTCTCTGCTTTCCTCTGTGCGTGTGAATGTGCCCCTGCGTGGCAGGTTGAAATTAAGAATTTTTTCCCTTGGAAGTTTAGTGTGCGTTGACAAATTAAGTTTCTATTAGTTTATGTTTCTTGGAGTATTTTTGTTCAAATATTCACAATGTTTAAGTAGTGCACAGCTAAATTAGTGTTAATTGGTCTATAATGAGCATAAAGTGCTTGTGGGTACTCTTGACTTCTTTGGTCTTTTTGTGATTTAAGTTGCATATTGAGTTTATATTTGTTTTTGTGTTTACTAGAGACCACACATATACATATGTTAATCCACCTATTGAAATTTACCTCCCTCTGCATGTCAAACCAAAGGATGTAAAGCCTGAAGTGTGAATTACAGTTAGCTTGTGGATTACAGAAGCCATCCTCCTGCTTGTTGTCATTTGTTTCACACACCAACTAACGGAAACAGCCTCATTCCAGGCCTTGAAGTAGTGCTCTGGCCGGCACTCCTGGTTCGAGAGTGGTGTCAACCATGAACAGAGTTTTAACCCAGATCCTCATTTACAGGTTCACACAATCTGGAACTTTCTCCATTCATTGTCTTTGTGATCAGTGTTTTGGATTTCATGACTCATTTTGGACAAATGTCACATTTCATTTAGAACTTTCAATCTACAGGAACTGAACCACCAGAGCTTCAGGTGGATCAACCTTCTCTACATTTACTTTGGTTTCAACCTTCGATCCCAATTCTGACGACCACTTCATCTAGGTTCTTATAAATTCATGTTCCCATTTAAGAGTGAGAAAAAAGGCAGAAGTTGCTCTGTAGCAGTGTCTCTGAAAACAGTTGTTCAGAAAAGTGTTGTAAACAGTTTTAATGTACAGAGATGATCTGCATCTGTTCTGATCTATTGCAGCTGGTGTGAGTGAAAAATAAGCTGCAAGTTTGTTTTTTGCCTTTGTGTATTATTAATTAAAACTAAAAACATCCCCTTATCCCAACAATGTAGGTATTGATAGACTTACCTTCTTTTTATTCTGGTGGGACAAAGGTGCAACCATAAACCCAGAAGGACCTCTGTGGTCACCATACTAAGTCAAAGTGAGATTTTTTATGTCTTATTTAATTCAACAAAACAAGCAAAACCTGACCTGAGAGTCTCCAGTTCACAGTGTGGACTTTCAAGTCCAGCAGAAAGCAACTTCATTCCCGAATCCTGCAGGTTGTTGTTACTCAAGTCCAGATTTCTGAGACTGGAGGACTGAGAGCTGAGAACTGAGGACAGAGCTGCACAGCTTCTCTCTGACAGGTTACAGTCACTCAGACTGAAGAAAACAAATAAGACAGCAGTTATTGAAGCCTTAATTTTTATAGTGTAATTCATTTGTTTCATTAAAGCTGATTTCAATAAAAATTCTTACAGAGCTTTGTTGGAGGCTTTGATCACTGGAAGAAGCCTGAGAAGAGCCTCCTCTGAAGCAGAGTATTTCTTCAGGTCAAACACTTCCATGTCTTCTTCTGATGACAGTAAGATGAAGACCAGAGCTGACCACTGAGCAGGAGACAGTTTATCTGTGGAGAGACGTCCTGACCTCAGGGACTGTTGGATCTCCTCCACTAGAGAATCATCATTCAGTTCATTCAGACAGTGGAACAGGTTGATGCTTTTATCTGCAGACAGATTCTCACTGATCTTCTTTTTGATATACTGGACTGTTTCCTGATTGGACAGTGAGCTGCTTCCTGTCTGAGTCAGCAGACCTCGTAGAAGACTCTGGTTGGTCTGCAGTGAAAGTCCCACAAGGAAGCGAAGGAACAAGTCCAAGTGTCCATTTGGACTTTGTAAGGCCTTTTTCACAGCACTCTGGTAGAACTGAATTGGTGTCTTCTGTTGATTCACCATGAGGTTGGCTCCAGAGTTGATGAAGGTCAGATGGACATGAAGAGCAGCCAGAAACTCCTGAACACTCAGATGGATGAAGCAGAACACCTTGTCCTGGTACAGCCCTCTCTCTTCTCTAAAGATCTGTGTGAACACTCCTGAGTACACTGAGGCTGCTCTGATATCAATGCCACACTCTTTCAGGTCTGATTCATAGAAGATCAGGTTGCCTTTCTGCAGCTGCTCAAAAGCCAGTTTTCCCAGAGACTCTATCATCTTCCTGCTCTCTGGACTCCAGTGAGGATCTGTCTCAGCTCCTCCATCATACTTGACCTTCTTGACTTTGGCCTGAACCACCAGGAAGTGGATGTACATCTCAGTCAGGCTCTTGGGCAGCTCTCCTCCCTCTGTGCTCTTCAGCAGAACCTCCAGAACTGTAGCAGTTATCCAGCAGAAGACTGGGATGTGGCACATGATGTGGAGGCTTCGAGATGTCTTGATGTGGGAGATGATTCTGTTGGCCTGCTTTTTAATTCTGAATCTCTTCCTGAAGTACTCCTCCTTCTGTGGCTCATTGAACCCTCTGACCTCTGTCACCATGTCAACACACTCAGCAGGGATCTGATTGGCTGCTGCAGGTCGTGTGGTGATCCAGAGGTGAGCAGAGGGAAGCAGCTTCCCCCTGATGAGGTTTGTCAGCAGGTCACCCACTGAGGTGGACTTTTTAGGGTCAGTTAGGATCTGAGTTTTATGGAAGTCCAGAGGAAGTCGACACTCATCCAGACCATCAAATATGAAGATGACCTGGAAGTCTTCAAAGCTGCAGATTTCTGCTTGCTTGGTTTCAGGGAAGAAGTAATGAACAAGTTCAACCAAGCTGAACTTCTTCTCTTTCAGCACATTCAGCTCTCTGAAAGTGAATGGAAATATGAAGTGGATGTTCTGGTTAGCTTTGCCTTCAGCCCAGTCCAGAGTGAACTTCTGTGTTAAAACTGTTTTCCCGATGCCAGCCACTCCCTTTGTCATCATGGTTCTGATTGGTTCTTGTCTTCCAGCTGGGAGTTCAAAGAGCTCTTCTTGTCTGATGCTTTTTTCTGCTCTGTCTGCTTTCCTGAATGCAGCTTCAATGTGTTTGACCTCATGTTCTTCATTCAGCTCTTCAGTTCCTCCCTCTGTGATGTAGAGATCTGTGTAGATCTCATTCAGAAGGGTTGGGTTTCCTGCTTTGGTGATTCCCTCAAACACATGCTTGAACTTCTTTTTCAACCCAGATTGGACTTTATGTCTACAAACTGCAGGAGAAGATCCTGAATGAAGACAACAAACAGATTAAATAAACTCTTTGAAACCCTGAATTATGAGGATTTGAATCCATTTTGTTTCATTTGTTGAGACATCACTAAATCTTCATTTATCCAGCAGGTGAAATCTTTAGAGAAATCCTCTTACTGCTCTGCAATCGATCAGCCAGCTCCTCCTGCTTCATTCTCCTCAGGAAGTTCTCTGTGATCTTCATCAGTGACTCTCTGCTGCTCCTCTGCCCTTCATCTTCATCCTCCAGCTCATCCTCATTCTCCCTCTGACTCAGAAGCTTCTGGATCTTCTTCAGCTCCTTTTTCACAAAAGTGACAATGCTGTCCTCCAGCAGCTGGAAAAGAATTATAGATGAATGAGCCAATCAGATTGAATCAATGGAGCCAAACATCTGCTCCATGTTGGACACACTGACAATCCACTGATCTACAAAGTGCAGCATGGAGATGAATGAGAACAGAATGATGGAAAAATATTTATTGTTCATGTACAGACCAGAAATATGGAGTCCAGCTGTGTTTGATGCTGCTGGACAGACGGACCGCTGGGAGTCTCTGAGCTCTGCTGGTCCACTCTGTGGAGAATCATCAACAATCAACTCCATTCTGTCTGTGCACCCAAAAACTAACATAAGGTCAAGGTCAATGAAGTCAGATCTGGATGCTAACAGTGAAGCATATGATTCCCTGTTGTGTGGAAAGCTTTACTTTCCCACTGAAAACCTCAATCTGCTCAGTCTGCAGATGTTTATAGCTTTCAGGTCACTTTGAATTAGTCTTAGTAGCTCTTCCCGAATATTTATTAAGCTGTAGATTTCTGCTGAAGTGTCTAGGAGCAAGGTCATTCAGTATGGTTTGTGGTTCAGAATGGTTGTATTGGGCAGCACCCATTGTGAATGTGTTTTAGTGTGAATTTTAGATGTAGCCCTAAAGCAGCAGATAAACCCAGTAAAGCTGCCCAACATCATCAGCATCAGAGCTCTGGAAGATCAAACAACCAGCTATTTTTAACATTTGAAAAAGATTATGTCAGGAGATGAGGCTCCATGAGGAGGAAGATCAGATCTGAAGCAGTTGATCCCGAACCACTGAAGATTTCACAAACCTTCAGAAATACTTACCACCCTACAGCTTATCAAAGCAGAGAACAGATGTCATGTGTTTAAGTTAGAGCACAAAGGCCCCAGCTGTTGGACCAACTGGTGTCCTACAGACACTCTAAAGCACCTCAAACCTCCATTCTTTCACTGTAACTGTTATGTTCATGAAAATGGACCAACACTCACTGCTGCACACATAAGAAGAAATGTATGTGAGAAAGAGCTGAACTCACCCTTCCTAACACATTGGAATTAAAACATTTCACTCATTTGACTCTGTTTCAACATTTACATGCAGCTCACCTCTCTGCATTAGAAGATGCTGCTGATTTAAAGTGGATAATTGGATCCTTTGACTGGTCACTCCTTAAGGACACACAGCTGGGTTCAGATCCAGATCCAGTTCTGAGTTTCTGATGAATCCTGAGAGAAAAGCAAATGATTTGTTTGAAGTGAGCTTCTTTCGTGATGATTTTGATTAATTATATTGGATTTGGATCATTTCTGATCATAAATGTTTCAAAAGTGCTGTAATTTTCAGAACAGCATACTTCATCTCAAATTTTCATTCTGGGCTCACAGATGAATGAATTTTTAATGTTTGGTTCCCTCATCTGCATTTAGAGAAGTAGCTCATCTTTAGAAGCTGATTTAAGCAGAAGACAAGAAGAAACTGTAGAACTTGATTTTTGATTAAAACCACACCTTATATTTAAAGCTTCTTTTAATTTCTTAGAAATCCAAATAGACAAGCTCAATCAAAGGTGTGATGAGAACAATGTTAAGCTCATACAAACATGAGAGGCAGTGGCTCAGATGGTTGAGCAGCTCAGCTAATGATTGAAGGCTCGATAATTCCCCCCCCTGTCAACTGTCGATTTGTCCTTGGACAGAAACGTCACCCTCATTGCCTCAAGTGTTGTTCCACTGGTTTGTGAATGCGTATGAATGTTGACTCTGACATTGAGAAGAGTCATGGACAGTTAGAGATGTTCATCTTACCTATGAGTTTTACTCTGGTTCTCATCTTCCCGTACTCTGTTTTTCTTAAAGGGAGGGGCTCCCTCCTCTATGTCATCACACGGATCCATGCTGCTGGATTCACCGGATCCACATCAGCTTACACACATTCTCCCTTTATCTGCAGATGGAACACATTATCAACTCTGATCCTCCTTCACAAACAGATCAACTGCTCCTCCACTGGTTGCCTCTTCTCTTGTGTTTCCTCTCCGGTTCAGATGATTGCAGTTAGGCAGTAGAGGGAGGCAGAGGAAGCTGCAATGAGCTGCTGCACTTCTGCTCTCACTCCACCAGATGGACACATGGAGCTGCAGCAGCGAACAGTCCATGATGGAGCAACATTTCCATTCAGTCACTTTGACAAAGAAAGAACAAACTTCCTGATTCCACAATTCAAGAAAAGGAAGCAGATCAAGAAAAACAGACGGAAAGAAAACAATGAGGTGAAAAGAAAGAAAGATGTAAATTCTTCCTCTGACTAAACAAGCAGAGGGCTGCAAACTGAGTTCTGAACTCTGATTCATTGATTTGTTGAAGAGATCTGGATCACTTATGAAGCTGCTGAGACCGGTATTGACAAGAACCTCCAAACAGACACAATCTGAGAATCAGAAATGTGATATATCCGGAACCAAAGACATAAAACAGGTTTAAGAAGAAACCTGACTGCAGCTGAGCGGAAAGGCAGAGCTTCAAGCCATCAGAGTAAAAGATTGTTAAACTCAGTTATCGTAGATTTGAATTACTTATATATTACTTACTTACTATTTATATTTCGTGTTTTACAAAAAAAACCTGCAACTCACACACACACACAGACACCCTCCACTCCTCTCATCTCCTCCTCATCCTCTCAGGTGACTTGCAGTGACCTTTAGCTGCTTGTTGTTGGAAGAACTCTTTTCTGTTTGAATAGAATAACAAGATAAAGACAAACTTCAGCTGAGCTTTTTTCTGCAGCTCCTTTTCCCCACAAACGAGAACACACAGAGACATCACTGCCTTCATCAAGAGTGGAGAAGACACAGAAACTGTTTCCAAATTCCCACTGTAATCCCCAACTGCTAAAAAACTACATAGTGAGGGACTATGTAGTGCACTGGATTTTAAGAGCAATAAGGGGTTAAAGGGTAGGATGGGGTTTTATGTAAACTTCTGCATCTTTTCATTTTATGTCAGATTACGCAATCACTAACTGGATTGAGTATGTGACTTTAGCTTACTTGGTGTAGGCTACAATCTTTCTTTGATGGAAGAAGATTCTGTTCAGTTTGATGAAGAAAATAAGGCAAACCTTACATGAACTCAAAGCAGAAACAGTTTACCCGACCCTGTAGCTTTTAACTCTACCTCACAAAAAAGTTCCCCTTGTCCTCAGATCCTGTTGAACAGGTTTTCTTTTTCTATCAAAGCTCTTTCTGTTGAAGGGCACACAACAGCAGAGTCTTTAGACAAGAAATATGAGAATAAGTTTCTTTAAAAAAGCAGGATCATCTTTGTTAAAATAATTGAAATGTAAATATTTTATCAGACCATGCTGTTTGATCTTTATTGTTGGAAACATTTGAACCTCAAACTGTGTTTTTGAAAGTTGGTGGCTGTTTCATCAAAACTGTCCTTTTGCAATAAGCTCTGTTTTAATCTGGTTGATATTTGTTCCTTTTTGGTTCATTTTCCAACAAAAAGGTCAGGATTTTTTATAGCTATCTAAAAGATTTAAATACCTTTAATTTTCTTACAAATATTACAATCTTGTTGATTTCTTTGTAAGACTAATAATATGGAGAAACATAAATAAAAATAATATCACACAAACACAGACAGACACCCTCCACTCCCCTCATCTCCTCATCATCCTCTCAGGTGACCTGCAGTGACCTTTAACTGCTTGTCTTTGGAAGAACTCTAACAAGTTAAAGACAAACTTTTTTGTCTTTTTTCCGCAGTTCCTTTTTTCTTTTTTCCGCAGTTCCTTTTCCTCACAAATGAGAACACACAGAGACTACCTTTATCACTAGTGGAGAAGACAACAGAAAATTAAAGACTCACTGTGAAATAGTAGAAGAAAGTTGGAGCCGCTCTCACTGTCTTCTCCTGCTCTGACGTGGAGAAAGCTCAAATTTCTCATTTCATCAACACCTGAATAAAGCTCCTCCTTCTTTGTGGGTTTGTTTTTTCAATCTTCTCTCTGTAACGAGACACCTGGGGGGTATTCCAGAAAGCAGGTTATGCTAGCTCTCACGGTAAGTTTGAGGCTAAGGAAGTTGATAACCTCAGTTTTCGGTTCCAGAAATGGAGGTATGTTTCAGGGTAGGTCAAGTTGCCATGGCAACTCATGCTCTGAACATAACCTGGTCGGGAGCAGGTTTAGTTGAAGCTTAGTTTGTTTACAGAGAGTTGAAGCAGCATGGCGTGTCCATTTGAAGATGATTTAGTGGATGAAGAAGCTCAGATAATACTTTTTCTACCATGAGAGGGTGATATGGATGCTGGAAAATATTATTTTTTACTTTGATCTAACTTTATTATTTGTTTCAGTTAAAATAAATCATTTTTTTTTGTAAGTCGGTTTAAAAATTACACGTAGTTTTCAGACAGTTATTTTACTTTCATTCAAAGTAATTCAATTAAGAAGGTGTAACTTTGGTGCTGCTGTTAGAGCGGCACCGCAAAGGATTGTGGGATATCATTCCCTTTGCCTGTCTGGATGGATTTGGGTTTAGGTGTGGGTTTTTGACCAAATGTGGGTTTTTTTTAGCTGTTTTACTGTGTTTTGCCATGTTTCGCCGAGTTATTTTGCCGTACTGAGCTTACGTCTCTGCACCATGAGTCAGAGTGAAGGAGAGAATGGTTAGTTTATATAGCACCCCTACGGCTTAACATTGTAATGACAGTCATGGTTAGTTCTTTAACGATTTTTGTACTCCGTGCATTATTCCCCCCGTCTTTTTTATTGTTATAAAAATGAGTATATCTGCCGGCTCAAACTTAGGCATTTGAGAGTTCAAGAAATATTATTAATTAAGATGGAAAAAAGATTAATTGAATTGGAGTAATATGGCATTTAGTAAGATAAATACATAAATTTGAGTTGTATAAACAATTATTGAGTTTTATAGACGTAAGAAATTAGGTTGAATAATTTTAACTCAATTTCTTGTTACCAATAGAAGTAATTCATTTAAGTTGGCAAAATTGGATAAGTTATATATGTATGTGCGTCACAAGGAAAATGGAAATAAGATCAGAAACTCGTGCGGTTACTTTGTCTGCTCTTTTTCTACACGCAGAAACTCTTTTTCTTTTTGATGATGCAGCCGTGTTACTTTTTTGATGGACGTGTAATCTTCATACGCCGTCATTAAAACCTCAGACTCCGTCTCACAGAAGTACAGCCTTTTTTGTTTTTTTTTTTCTCTCCACGCGTTTCCATGGTGACTCCAGAAATCGGCGATCTATTGAGAATGTCTTTATGTACCGTGCGTTAACCCAGGGTTACCAAGTCGAGCGTAATTACGCCAACTCATATCCGGTCTTTTGGAACCGACATACCCCGAGTAAGCAAGTTCAGGCGGATTTCAGCCAGAGTTCAGGGTTAAAGTCTGGCTAGTTTAAACATGCTTCCTGGAATACCCCCTGGATTTCCTGATACGCCTCTGTGTGTAGATGTGTGTGTGTTTTCTTTTATCTGTTACCAACCTAAGACACTTCAGGGGGTATTCCAGAAAGCAGGTTATGCTAGCTCTCACGGTAAGTTTGAGGCTAAGGAAGTTGATAACCTCAGTTTTCGGTTCCAGAAATGGAGGTATGTTTCAGGGTAGGTCAAGTTGCCATGGCAACACATGCTCTGAACATAACCTGGTCGGGAGCAGGTTTAGTTGAAGCTTAGTTTGTTTACAGAGAGGTGAAGCAGCATGGCGTGTCCATTTGAAGATGATTTAGTGGTTGAAGAAGCTCAGATAATACTCTTTCTACTGTGAGAGGGTGATAAGACCACATATGGATGCTGGAAAATTTTTTTTTTTACTTTGATCTAACTTTATTATTTGTTTCAGTTAAAATAAATCATTTTTTTGTAAGTCGGTTTAAAAATTACACGTAGTTTTCAGACAGTTATTTTACTTTCATTCAAAGTAATTCAATTAAGAAGGTGTAACTTTGTTGCTGCTGTTAGAGCGGCACCGCAAAGGATTCTGGACGGATTTGGGTTTAGGTGTGGGTTTTTGACCAAATATGTTTAGTTGTTTTACTGTGTTTTGCCATGCTTCGCCGAGTTATTTTGCCGTACTGAGCTTACGTCTCTGCACCATGAGTGAGAGTGAAGGAGAGGATGGTTAGTTTATATAGCACCCCTACAGCATAGCATTGAAATGACAATCAAGGTAAATTCTTTAACAAATTTTTGCACTCCGTGCATTATTCCCCCCGTCTTTTTTATTGTTATAAAAATGAGTATATCTGCCGGCTCAAACTTAGGAATTTGAGAGTTCAAGAAATGTAATTAATTAAGATGGAAAAAAATATTAAATGAATTGGAGTAATGTGACATTTAGTTAGATAAATACGTAAATTTGAGTTGTATAAACAATTATTGAGTTTATAGACGTAAGAAATTAGGTTGAATAAATTTAACTCAATTTTTTGTTACCAATAGAAGTAATTCATTTAACGGCTGTTTTACCACCGGGGTGGGGGGTTTAGCCTGCCATGCACCTTGGGGGGTAGGGATGGGTATCGTTAAGGTTTTAACGATACTACTACTCTTATCGATACTGCTTATCGATCCGTTACTCTTATCGGTACTCTTATCGATACTTTTTGAGGACGAAAAAAAGTTTAAAAAATAGCAAATGTTCCAGACAGGATATTTATTTAATTATTTAATCTAATTGTTTTTATTATTTATGAGTGTGATGTTTCATTTGATCTTTTGTCCATTTTCCACAACCTTGAATAGACTTTTCTGTCTGTCAAACACCAGAGTTGAGTTAAGTTAAGTTAAATGATGGAAACAAATTCACTTTGATGCAGACTCCTTTCAATTTTGCCAACTCCATTTATTTTTCTTTAAATCCAGTAAACCCAATAAATGATATTAATTTTACGGATGACAACTATCATAAGTTATTAATTATTATTAAGTATTAGGAAGCAGCTGATAGTTTGTCGCGGGTCTGGAATCATAAGCGGTGAGTCTAAGCCCCGCCTCTCTACCTGTTTGTTGTATGCTCCGCGTGCAACACCCCCCCCCCCTCCCGCTGCCACAGCCTGTTCTGCACAAACAGCGCAACATGCGGTCATCGTAATAGCAAGGTGACAGCATGGTAGGCAAACTTAATAATTTTTACGCAGAAACGTTAGTTCTTAGTCTAGGGCGCTCACGTGTCCCCTACAAGATCGCCACTGACTGTGTGTGCGCTGCCTTGTCTTGTGTGTGTGCGCGCGCGGCGCGTGCTGTCTGAACAACAGCCCCGCCCCCCGTGCACATAAATAGACGGACAGAGTTCTCCCCTTCAACGAGAATACCGAAATTATTATAATCATTAATTAACGGAAAATTGACTGACTTGGTGAGTTAAATATGGCAGATAACGCTTATATTTTGTGGTACACACACAAAAAAAAAGAAAAATTAACTTCTCCAGTACCGATAGCAGAACCGTTCAGGTCAGATCTTAACGATACTGCGGTCTTGAAGAATGCGGCTGGTTCAATACCGTTGCACGGTACCCATCCCTATTGGGGGGAGGAGCTACTTGGCAGTGGTCCCCCTCCCATGGTTGCCTTATGGAATGGGCCCCCCCTCTCTCGGTTTTATTTGCACCTTAGACATGTAGGGTCCTTGGTAGGGGGGGTGCTTGGACATCACTGCCAGCAAGCAGCAGATGTCCTCTTAGCGCCCTACTCGCCAATTTTAATTGCACCTTAGACATTTAGGGCGCCTTGGTGGGGAGGGTGATGGGACATCACTGTGAGTAATCAGGAGATGTCCCCTCAGTGCCCTATCTGCCAATTTTAACTGCACCCCCTTAGTACCTCCTTTCACTCCTCCAAATATGCATTCCAACATAAACACACACACATGCACACACACACCCTCACAAACACACACACACGCATTTCGCAACGAAAGTGGGACCTTGGAACATCTGTCCCCTACCCTATCCCTGGTAGGGGGTACTGGGCCCTTGGCAACGGCGGCCGCGTTCCCTGGGTGCTGGCTTCCTGGGCCCGGCAGTCCTCTCTCCATGCAGGGAGAGGGATCTCTGAGCTTTCTGGCAAGGCCTGAAGCCGGGGATCACATCACACCTGATGTGTCCATGTCCCTGTGGTGTGGGTTCTGGTCCTTGCCCCTGGGTGCTGGGCCTCGCGAAATTTCCAACTGTGGCCGAGCCTGGTCGGGCCATGTTTACAACACCCCTCGTGGGCCCCCCTTTTCTCCTGGGTGCCCCCACCTGGGCGGGGACGGCTGGCCCCTGCCTTGCTCCTTCCTGGACCAACCGTGGGCTGGGTGGGTGGCTGCCTGAAGCGCGGAGCGGGTCTCCCTAGGGGGGTCCTGGCTTGTACCTGGGGTTGGGGCGGGGGATGCTCAGAACACCTGGGTGGTGATGAGGTGCTCGTCTGTGCCCTTCTCAGGTGGGGCCCGGCATTGGGCCCTCCCGGCGCGGCAGGGGGGCTGCTCTCTTGGTTGGGCAGCGGCTGCGCTCTCTGTCCTCCCGTGCCTCCCTGCTCTCTGGCTCTGGGGGCCCCGCGGCAGTCCTGCTGGCCCTGGCCTGGATGGCAGACATGGTCGCCCGGGGGCGGTTGTTCTCTGCCTGCTGCCGTGTGGCATTGGGGGGATTCTGGCTACTACAGCTGCTGCGGCGGGGGTCTTGGTGTGGGGATGGCTGGGCACTCTCCCTCCTTCTTTTCACATTCCATCATCCATTTTAGAAGAACATAAACGCTCACTTGAGCACAGATGTTAGCTCCCCTTTGCACTAATAGTTTGTGTGATTAAATGAAATCTTTCACACTAGTTGGTTTGAAGGCATAAGTATGTGTGGGTGAACACTATCTGTATTGTGTACATGTTGACATGTGGACATTTTTGCAGCTAGCAGGGGCCTGTTTCACAAAGGAGGTTCAACCAACTCTGAGGTCAAACCTGAACTCTGAGTTGGTCAATCGAGAGATTGACAACTCTGAGTTTTCAGTTTCAGAGCAGCTGATCCGCGTTAGATCAATCAACTCTGAGTGGACTGATTCGGAGGTGAGCGTGCGCACCGCGTCTATAAGAAGCCATTATCAATGGAGCGCAGATATCACGAGTCACCATGGCAACCGTGAAAAAAAGAGGTCTGCGTATTTTTCGCCAGCTGAACTTGACGTGCTGCTGCAGAGTTGCAGTGAATATGAGCACATATTCCAGAAGAAAAGCAACACCGCTGCCTCTGCAAAACAGAGACAGTTAGCATGGGAAAACATAGCTGCTCAAGTTAATGCCTAAGTTTGCATTTAAATCATTGTTATAAAATATTGGCTGTAATAACTTTTTAAATAGCGTAAGGAGTGAAATAAAAAATGGCTATATTTAGGTGTACTTTTGAAGTGTCATTCCTGGTGTAAATGCATGAAATGCTGCATAGTGTACAGAATCAATCTGGGGGAAAATGCCTTTAACGTCGGTAATGTTTAGAGGACTTTTTTGTTAACCTTCCCTTCTAGCAAACGTTGGTCATTTTAATATTAATACATGCAATTGTGTTTTTAAAAGTGAACTTTTGTCTACTGTTGAACCTTTCGCTGCGCAAAGACTTCCTTCTTTTCTCTCGTCTTTCCGACAGTGGTCAAAAGCGCAGGGGAGATTTCCTTCAGGGCCGAAGGGAATTCTCCTTCGGGGTTCACTTCCCGTTGGAAACCCTCAACCTCCAGAGCGGAATAAGAATGACTCCAAAACAGTTATTCTGGGAATGACACCTTCTCCGTCCTCCTCATCCGTGCTCACCCCCCCCCCATCTGCACCTGCAATCGCCCCTCCCCTTGTCTCTCGTGGATCGCACCCCGCTCAGCACACACACGCTGCAACACTACCCCTGTATTGATCAAGTGGTATAGGTTTATATGGGATTAAGAAAGAAAGCAGTGCTAGCAAATTGTGTTTCCAAAAAGTAATTGTTACATTAATCTAATTCAATGTCCCTGATTTCATTTTCATGTAGATGCAATCATGCAGGAATTAAAAGAACATGGCAGCAGCTAAAAACGAAGTATAAATATATTTGACATATGAAACATCTACATAGCAAGACCTAATGTTGTTTTCATTTTATATATGTGATTGACTGCAACGAAAAACGGTAACGCTCAAACAAAAACGTATGGGGAAATGACAAAATATCGAGTCGAGGTCTCAAAATCCTTGCACGACGTAAATGTAATTCTCTACGAATTTAATGCAGCCTCCTCCTCTATTGGGTCCTCCAAAAAAGGACAAGCCATTCTTGTCACTTAGACTGTCTCTGTGTGACGGAAATGTGGGCAATGAAGGTTGAAGCGAAATATACCGCTTCGTCTTTAAAAAGGGGAGGGGACCGGCAAAAACTTCGAGTTTGGAGAATAAAACCTGCTCCCGACCAGGTTAGGTTCACAGCATAAGTAACCATGGATACTGACTCCGAGTAAAAGTTACCTCTCTTTCAGAAACGGGTTTGACTTACTCTACTTTCTCTGGTTTGACAAACCTCCCATTCTGAAACGGAAAACCCAGGGTTTCCCTGATTTCCGGGTTTATGAACTCAGAGTTTACACTTAACCTCCTTTGTGAAACAGGCCCCAGGTGTGTTAATAACATTTGAGTGTGTGTGTGGATAGGCCCCGCCCTTTGAGATTTGTATTACATCTGAACCTCACTGTAATGATAAACATCCAGTAGCTTGTTGCTTTATGCTGCTTCATGGTTTAATCCCCCCTCCCTCCTATAATCACCCCCCTCTCTAACTTCCCTCTCTTTTCTTCCCTCCTTTCCTTTTCCATCCAGTCCAACACAAAAGATTTTCAAATATGATTAAAATGAATAAAGTTTGGCCTCGATTACAAAAGGGGTTTATTCAGACATACCTCTGGTTTGTCAGAAGATTCATAACGCCTGTTGTTAAAGTAAAATATGTCCAACACAAGCTCTCAGCTCTCATCTGTTTGCCCAGCTGTTGGACAGGACAAGTTTAGAT